>PVKS010010228.1:0-60915 GCA_004027875.1 Aplodontia rufa
ACATTTAGAATGTCTGCAACAATATACAGGTTCTTTGATGGGAGGGGGCAGCTGATATTTTCCTTTTGGAATCACAGTGATTTTTCTCAATGGTTCTCAAAACCAGCAAGGCACAAGCCAGAGCCTTCACAGTCAGCTAAGCCAACCCCTTGTTCTTAGAGGAGGTGGTTATGTGTTCAGAGAGGACTTCTGTAGATTACAGCTGGTGGGAACTGTAGTTTGAACCTACATCTCCTAGTGTGCAGTTCAGCCTTCTTTCTGTCCCCCACAGTTTCTCTTTGCACACATACTATCTTCCAGGCCTTAAAATATTGCACCTCCATGTAAAACCCAAGAGGAAAACCTACCTCCTGAACTAATTTCCTTATGACTCCCAAATTACTCAACTTCTTCCTTCAATAAATATACAAACACTAGGACAAATACAGCTTCCTTTTTAAAAAAAACCTTAAATTATGTTATTTAAATTTTAATTCAAACCACCTGTAAATTCCAGTGTACCTTGCTTAACAAAGTATGTCTGAAACATTGTTTTATTTCATTTTCTTTTCTTTGCTACTAGTGACATGCTTGTTTTGAAGGTAAAAATACATGAACTTTGAAATTAGGGAATTCTTGGGTTAAATTCAAGATTAGTAAAAATCTGTGATGACATTCACATTTGATCATTCTGAGCCCATTTTGAATATGTAGAACAGAAATAACAGATAGCTTTGCTCTGAACAATGAAGAAGGTGATGTATCAAAAATATCTGTTGCTCTTCTTCATAGATGACTTCTACTATTAGTTCCCTGTTAATGAATAAAGGAAGTCACTGATTAACTGAAAAAGGAGGCCACCATGGGCAATGGATTGATGCATTTACTCCTAACATAAAGAGTGTCATAACCTAGGACATAAACATGCCTAAAGATCTCTCTTGGTGGTCAATAAAACTCTGACCTTTTCAGAAAGAAATCTAAATTAAATCAACGCACAATATTTTGGAAGTATGTAGTTTCATTGATTTGTAAATCAGTAGTATAGTTTCATCAAAACTTTTTTGTTTCACTAAAGGTAAATCATATATTTTCTCATTAAATCTTTCAAATGGAAAATCTGTGAAGTGGATTTTATGCTCATTTTACAGATGTGGAAACTAAAGGTCAGAGAGTTTAACTAATCTGTATATCATACATATACCAGGGGATGAAGCTAGATGGAACCGCAGTTGCCTGGCTCTGAAGCCTGGGTCCTCCTTGTTCCATGCTGACTTCTTTGATAGTACTTGCAAAGGCCCTGTGGTGGGAGGAAGCATGGTATATAAGATTCTCTAAGAGATTCTGCTTTCTTTGGGGTTAAATTTATGGTTTAGGAGAAGCAAGGTGTGGACTTCTTACTCGAAGCAATACTGCAATGGCACTGCCTTGAGGTTTATGGCAAACTCGGTGAGTAGTCACATCATTCTTAAACGATCTTATCCCAGCTGGATAAAATCATCCAGTTTTTCCTGAAGGACTAAGATACTACAGTATTGCTATTAATGTACTTGACCTTGGTGCTTCAATCACCCCAGACTCACTCCTGTCTCTGGGCCTGCCTGCTTGCTGCCCCCTCTGCTGATTCCTTTCCCCATGTGGCCTTGCATTTCTTCAGTTTCCTGCTTAAATATCAAAGAAACCTTTACTACTCATTAAGTTTAAAATAGTGGCAGCACCTTCACTCATTTCCCATCCCCATTACCCTGCTTTATTTTTCTTCATACACACACTCACACACACAAACATTATTGTTGTTTTCTCTTGACCTCTGGAAAGTTTATTCTTTGAGATCAGATAGTGTGCCATGTGTATTAGGTATGCAATATTTGTAACTATTTATTTATTTAATAGAGAAAGAGGGAGAGAGGGAGAAAGAAAAAAGAGAAAATCATTTTATTTATTTTTTTCATCTGACTTTTCTCTAACACTTAGTGGTGTGTGTGGTGCTGGAGTTCAAACCTGGGTCCTCACGAACGCCAGGCAAATGATCCAACCACTGAGCCACTGCTCCACCCTATACCCTCTTTTTTAAAAATTGTCACAAAACTAATTTATTTTTCAAAGCTTGCATTATGTATTTTTATTTTTTATCCACATTTTTTATCGGCGCATTATAGATATACCTAGTGGTGGAATTTGTTTTTACATATTCATATGTGCACATAATATAACATTGTAGTTTGTCCAATAGTACTCTCCAACATTCCCCCCACATGTAACAGTTTTTGATACATAGTACATACTCGTAATAATTTAGTGAATGAATGAATGTAGAGTCCTGTGAAGGGTAAGTTGCCACATTTCAAATAATTGGTAAGTAACAGAACCAGCATCTGAATCCAGGCACAGCAGACAACCCAGCCTTCAATGCGGAATGCTGTCTGTTGGTGTTCTGGATCCTGTTTCATGTTGTGCTTCGATGAATATACAAGAGGAGATGTGGGAAACAAATGTAATAAGTGTTTCTTCACCCCCTTCCCCCAACTGGTTTGCATGTGGGCTGATTTCTCAGAAGAATAAAAGTCAGACTGAAACTCCGTGGAACCCAGACAGATGCTGATTGAAAGTATGCTCAGATTATTGCTCAGTTTAACATTATTACAAACTTGAGGATCATTGAGCTACAAGACATTTTCCCCTTCCCTTAGTTTATTCTCCGTAAATTTTGGTGCCTTTAGAGAGGATGCAGACAAAACAATTTAGCCATGCAAGTCATTCTTCTGTTTGGTGCTTGGATTTTTTTCCTCCTCTGTGCCTTCCTGTGTCTTATATTCCACTTTTGGGACTGCACTTGAAAGGCCAGACTTGTAAATTCCATTAGAGAAAGAGCATGCACTCATCTCGCTCTGAGCCCTGGAAGGGTCAAAATAACCCTGCAGCCTGGCTGTGTGCTGGGACAAACGTGCCTGGGCTGGGCTGCACTGGGTGTCAAGCCTCACACCCAGGGATTCTAATTTCATGAGTCTGAGGTGGAGGCCCAGGACTTGCATTTCTGTTTCCAGTGATGTCAATCCACTCTGAGTATCATGGAGGAAATGCTACTCGTTTGATAAGAAACTGCCCATGAACAACTCTAGCAACAGCAAGAAAAGCGTGGGGAAGAGAAGCATCTTCCTCTGTCCACTGCTTACTGTTTGCAGTAAGTAAAACTAGGGCACCCCCGCTCAGATGCAGAGATGATGAGCTGAACTGTCTAAGGAATGAATCGATTCAGAATCTTAAACCAGCTCTTTCTAACTCTGAACACTACAGTTGGAAATTGCACAGGGAAATTTGGGGTTTGCAAAAATGCAGATTTTCTGAATATTTTAAGACATATTGACTCAGACAGTTGAATACAGGTTTCTTTTATTCATTGACTGACACCTCTGGAAATAAATCAGTGTCTCTGTCCTTCTCAGAGTTGAAAGGTAACATCTTTTATAATCTAACAGAACGAGGTTTTTTTTTTTCCCTCTGACATTTTCCTTGGGCTATAATGCTCACAGGAATCTTCTGGATGTTTCACTACATAGTTAAGAGATAAAATATTTTCTTCTCTATCATTCTCCAATTTCCTTTGCAAATAGAAATATAATTTACAAAGCACCTTTAACATATTACGAGCTTGCTTATTTTTAAATAAACCTGTTATTGATGCATTGGGGGTGTGATAATCCCTTTTGAGACACATGAGACAGGTCAGGGATCTGAGAACAGAAGCAGCAGGACTCAAAGTGGTTTCTTGCTTCACATCCTCCTTTTGAACCAGATATAAAATTTGAAAATCCATGGCTCAGAACATCCTCCCTCTTTTTAAAAACAGACAAATAACCATCCTGAAGCTGGCTTCCGGAGTTCCCAACAGTTTGCTCTTGTCCGAATCTGTGCCAATTTGTTGGTAACGTGGGTGTCAGAGGAAATGCATACCCTGGGATCCCACAGGCCTCTTACCAGGCAAAACATCGAATTAGGTATGAGGTTCAAGAGTTCTTGAGTTCAGTTTGGGAATTTTTTCCTGCTAGGTACATGGCCCAAGACCAATTCTGCATGAGAGTTTCCAGGCAGGCCCAACCTCAGCGTTTTAAACTGTATACATTGGGCTAGATTGACCAAGACTGAAGCCACTAGGATACCTGGAGTTTTGTGGGTTTTTTTTTTTTCTCTCATGGCATTTAAATCAAGAGGCTGGTTATTCTCAACAGATGCTCTTTTGAGTGCATTCATCCCAGACGTTTTTCTCTCTAACAATTTACGTTAAAATAAACAGTGAATCTGGGTGTCTTACTCAAAGAGGAACCTTCTTGGAGCCAAAACCACTCTTGCTTGTTTGTAATGCACCCCTGGGGTGATCTGGTTTCTTGTCTCTCTCCTATCATATCTGTGAGGGCAAAGAGAGGGTTGGATAGAGATTCTTTATATGTCTGGACTAAATGTATCCAATGTATTTTTCCCAACCTACATTGGCATAGACTCTTTTCTTAGCACTGTTTAAAGAAACTGAAAAAAATTTTTTTAAAGCAGACAAGTATTGTGTGGAATCAGCTTAATTGTCCCATTTCCTCAGGGAAATTGTCCCATTGTCTCAGGTCCTTATTAGGTGCTCTGCTACCAACATTTCAATATTTTAAATAGGTCCGGTGGAATAGGGTTTTCATGCCATGCCCTTGGCTGATCCCTTCTTCTTATTAAATGTTTTCTCCAAGGCCTTGGCCAATTATTTTCCCTGGAAGCTTCCCTTGACCATCTCTCCCCTTGCCTGCCTGCTATATCCCTGACTTACTTTAGCCATCGTAATACCCTTTTGCCCTCACAAGACTGTGGATTCCTTGGGGCCTCTCTCTCTGCAGCAGACCCAAGTATTGGCATGTGGTTGATATTCATAGGCATGTTCAAAAGCAGTGAACATGCAAAGATGGGATGGAAGAAAGATTATCCTATTGCCAAACAGATCAAGAAAATACATAATTAAAGAGTTTTAAAAGTTTATTCATAGCAGAATTCCTTAGACACTTAGATGCTCTACTATGTTACTCTGTTTCCCTCTTTTTTTAATTGAGGAGTTGAGCTGTACAATAATAAATGCATATAAAGTAGCAATATGATATGCATTTGATCCTAATCCAGAATAACTCCCACATTGCCCACAGCCTAGTCTTTTAATTCTTCTATATTTCCCCCATAACAGACATGAATGAAAGGTAGTCAAGCTCTTGTACTGGCTTCACTAAACGTATAGCAACACCTAACCTAGGGGAATCATAGATATGTTGCAGGGAGAGGCAGGGAGGAGAGAGGCCAAGTGGTGAAGAGGAGAATAGAGAGGGATCTAGAGAGACAATCAGCAATGTAGCATACCCTTTAACCCCACCCAAGAAGCCAAATAATACTTATGCAATCATTTAATTGTGGAAAATTTACCATCTTCTATATACATATATAGAGACATTTATATCTCTCTCCCTTTTAAAGTAGGTGCTTCCCAAGTTTTACACTGAAAGATTTATTTTTTGCCTTTTTTTGGTAAAGAACATCACTCAGAGAAAGAAAATAAAAATTGATGTAGTGCAATATCCTCATTTTACTCAGAATTAGAATCAGGTCCTGAACATCCAAGCTTATGCCGCAGGTTTGGGATATGACTGGAATTATGGTTACTATCTTGACATGGACACACTGTATGCAGTTACAAATCTTAAAGAGCTTAGGAGGTTTAGCTTGGTGTCACAGACATCAAATACTCAAAGTTAAATTGTGTTTGTGTTTATAGTGTCTGATCTCTTGAGTAGCTACGACTCTGCATTGAGCCTTGCTGTTTATTCTGTGAGCTTTTAGGATCATCCAGCATAATTGAATACTGTACTTAGTAATTAGTCAGAAGGGTACACTTTTAAACAAATTCCCCAATTCACTTGTCACCATAAGGTCTATAATAGCATACCGACCCCCATAAGAAATACAAAGATAAAGTAAATTTTAACATTTTTATTTAAATGCTACAGAATTTTTTTGTTCTCAAATATCCATTCAACCACCTCTCATCCCATTCAGATTCAATGACTCTTTCCCTGCCAGAGTATCATCTATCAAATCCCACTATAATTATCTGTATAACAGTTTATATACCAATATTAATGTATGCTTTTTAAAATTAAAAGTATGAGTCACATATATGAAATGAACACGTATGAAAGAGTTTATTCAGTTCCTCTGTCAGTTAGAGATCAAGTAAGATGTTAAGGCTAGCTTAAAAAATATTTAAGGAGTTGAGTATTTATGGACCATTTAGTAAAGTTCAACTAAGATTGCTGTGTTAAATACAAAAGTGGTTCATATCTCTAGGACAAGAGACTACAACCTTTGGAGGTATCTTTTCTACTGGAAAAATAGTATGTGTCTCTGTATCAGATGTAATTCTCCAAGTTCACATGAAACTTCACTATTAGACTTCCAGTCAATAATAAAAAAAGGAAAATAAAACAAAATACACTTTACCTAAACTATTAAACGACCTTAGACATATCTGACCCCATATGATACTGAAAGAGCATGCTACCCTCTTTTTTTTTTTACTTTTTATAAAATTGTAAATATTTTTATCCCCATATTTTAAGCAGTGTCCATACTCCAGACAGATAGGTTGCAGAATTTTGGAAGAATTCACTTAATGAATTCTATTGGTCTATGCAATAGAATTGGATCCATTATCATATTACCCTGTCAAAACAGATGTCATACATAAAACCAAAAAATATTAATAATGCTTTGAAAAGAGCTGTATTGTTAAAATAGAGCATTCATGCAACTTGATGTAATCTTAAAAACACTTTGAGAATCAAGTAATATTAACCACATTTTGCACATGAAAAAATAAAATTCAGAGTAGTTAAGAGCATTCCCCAAAGACCTGATAGTATGCTAATGTGTTGCAAAACCAGAACAAGAATCCAAGTCCAAGTGCACAATATTTAAACTGTATGTTGATATTTGTTGGAATCTCATAAGTCTTCAAACCTATAATAATTTGATTTGTTTTATATTTTGAAAACAGTAAAATTCTTTGCTGCTTTAGTAAAGAAAAACAGAAATCTTTTTTACTCTTTTTTTGTAAAGAGAGAGGGACAGTGAGAGAGACAACCAATTTTATTTAGTTTTTCATGTGACATTCGTTGCACCTACACTTCATTATGTACATGGTGCTGGGGTTTGAACTCGCATACTTCATGCCAGGCAAGCGCTGTAACCTCGGAGCCACTGCTCCAGCCCCAGAAGAAAAGAAATCTTAACGCATGGAAGGTAGGCCAGGAAAGACCCTGAAAAACCAACCTGGAAAACTCTTTCATTTGATAGAGTAACCTGCAAAGATACCCACAGCTTCCAGCTCATTTACTTGATTTAGACTCTAGAGTAGGCTCAATGGGTGATGTGTCACAGTTCTAATTAGAGGGTAGTCAGAGCCAGGTAAAAAGGCAGCTATTGACCAACATCATTTGTTTTTATGTACTTATTTATTTCTTCAAATGTGGGTCATGCATTTGAAAATGCTGATGAAATAACCTTTTTCCAGGAAGCCAATGAGATTGACACTATCACTTTCTATAAGTGAAAGAATAAAAAAAGGCAAAGGACTAGGGGGTACTTGAAGCAAAGGTCCACAAACAAGGAAATAAAGGGAGTCATTCCCTTCTTAAGATAAAAAGCTCTCCCTTTGTCTATATCAATCTATCCTTTTCTCCTCGGGGAACTCAGCTCCTTCAAATATCTCTCATAAGGGTCACATAAAACAATTCATAGCAGGCTGTAAAATGGCTGGTAACCACTCAAAGAGTGAACTTTCTCATGGGAGTTAGCATTTGTACAGGAATCAAAGCCTGAGCATAGCTGGGTATAACTTGCTCTCTCATTGTCTCAGAAGTGACTCCCCCAGAGGTATCTCTGGCTCAAAGGTGGCTCTGTCAGAAGACTGCATATTATTTGTAGCTTAAATTTCAATTCTTGTTTATCATTTCAATAAGTTTTTACTCATTTATAATGTACAGCTTGTTGATTTCAAAAATTTCAACTCACAGACATGTGTAAGTAGGTTAAAGTTGTATTGGATTTCTGTAGCATGTATGGTACATTTTTAGGATCTGTCTTGAAATTTCTAGTTACTGAAGAAAATCTAGTTACTGAAAATAATTGCCATATAATTTCAAAGTAAGAATCGCTACTATGTTTTATTTTTGATGGAAACTTGTTTGTGATTTATTGATGAAAACTAAGCCAGTGGGCTTATCTATTGTGCTTATCCTTGATAATGACTCACATGTATATTGAGGGGTTTTAGTAGGGTCAGATGCTGAATGAAGTCTACATAGAAATACTAGAATGGAAGGCTATGGTTTGTGAACCAGAAACTTCACTTTGTGCTACATTTCATCCTTGAGTAATCTTCAGTCAGAAGGCTTAGTGTTCTCAAAATAGCTGGTGCTCATTGCATAGTACCCAGTTAATAGAAAGCAGGCTTTCAAGAGCACTCCTACACGCGTGCACACACACTAGTGTTTGCTTGTTTTTATTTTTATTTTTATTTTTATTTTTTATTCATTTTTATTTTTTATTTGATGGAAACAGAGATACAATTAAGGGGGAAACATTATCAAACCATCAATAGTCAATGTACATATACTTACTTATCAAGGACTAATGCCAAATCATGGATGCCCAGCTTGGGTTTTAGAGGTTAGTAAGAGCAGGTGCCTGAAGCTATTTTGATACATTTCAAGACTTGTCCTATGGGCATTGTGGCCATGGTTCTTCTGCTCTGAATCCCTAAAGATCTCAAGTTACAGATGCTGCCCTACTAAGCTTATTTGTTTTCTAAATTTAAATACCAGTTTTGGTTCTTGAGTGGTGTGATGTTGTTCAAGTTGCTTTATCTATCTTTGCCTCAAAGACTTTTCCTCTTTAGCCACACCTCAAAACAAAATATGATATTTTTGGACCAAACACCAGTAAGACAGACGTAATTTACATGGTTTAGGATTGTTAACTGGTAGGTAGAACTGACAGGTGAAAAAAGAGTTGAGGAATGTAATGCTTCTACAGTACTTTGGAAATCTTATAATAATTGAAACGAGGAGACTTCTTAGAATCATCTGGATGATATTTATTCATCCATGAATAGAAGTAATAATTTTATACTTTTCTAGAGACAAATAGAAACATAGGAATATAACTAACAAGAAAAAATAAATTGAATGGAAATTAAGAAAAATGTACAGAAGATTACAAGAAAGTTATCCAGAGGAAGGGACAGAAAAGAAAGGGATCAGTCCCTACTGAGTGCCACCACCCAGAGTCACAGTGTGAACGTCCTTCCTGAGCAGTGTTGTGTTGTTGAGAATGTGCTGAGTGGGGCTGAGATGTCTGTTTTTCTTGCTTGTTTTTTAACCTGACTTCTTTGATGGGCTCTCTTTGGAATCAGGTACTTTCTTAAAGCTTATAAAATCTAGGGTCATAAAGTGAGAAATTTAACTGTTCTGTGTGACCATTGACTGGTGCCGCAATATGACATTTGCAAAACAGTATCACTATTCATTATGATGAAAAATATTGCAGTTGAGGTATAAATATCAAAATATCATCCTGAGGCAGGAAATTTATTTCCTCTCCCCTCATTATTAAAGTAAAAGGAACAGAAAATTTATTTTACAGTTTTGAAGAAACACAGCAACTGGAAATCATGCCCAAGACATTAATTAAGCAGCTAACAAAATTGCCATGTTTATCTCTAAATAGAAACATTTTCCTTCTTTCCAACCATCTTGAGAAAAATTGGGTAGCCTCTGTGCATTTGAAGTGTTCATTATTTAAGGCTTTTTTTTTTTTTTTTTTTTTTTTTGGTACTGGGTACTAGGGGCTCTTTAACACTAAGCTACTAAGCTACTCTCATTTTTTTCTTTTGAGAAAGGGTCTCACTAAGTTGCTTAAGGCCTTGCTGAGTTGCTGAAGCTGTTCTCCAACTTGGGCTTCAAAGTCACTGGAATTACAGGACTGTGTTCCTAGCTTATGGCATCTTTAAAAGTGCCACTTTTTTTTTTTAAATATATCTATTTGGTGCACTGTACTATGTAGGTATCAATTGATGCTAACTTCCCATATAAAGTAAATATTATCCCCAGGGCTTAGGGAGTAAACGTACCCAGGTTTAAACAGAAAATGGTACAGACAAGATTCAAACTCACATCTATGACACTAAATCCATGAACTTTCTGTGAATTTTATTTTTCATTAAAAAGGAAACAAATAGAAATACTAAGGTATCCTAAAATGAACATGCTGGCAGGACACAGAGGTTCTTGTCTGTATTTCTGGTGAGCCGGAGTAAACTTAACAGCCTTCACTTGTGATAACATCTCCAGAAATGGAGTCTGGACCAGGGACTGGAGGATTCCCAGTGGAAAGGGTCAGTTTAGATAACCTCCCTAAGGGATATGAAGCTATTTTTCAGAAAAGAGAACTACAGTTAAATAAGATTTATCAGGAACTCTAAAAAGCACTCTGGACTATTTTAGGCCTCTCTGGAGGACTCAGAACTGACCATCTATAATATGGGAAGTTCTGAGCTTCTTTTTAGTGAACATCATTATGAACTGGAGATGAGAGAGGCCTCTTACAAGGCCTTGTTGCATTGGCTAAATGTTCATTCACTCATTGATAGTCCTTTGAGTGTATAAAATGTCAGACAGTGGCACAGTGTGACACAGGTATGCCTTCAAGTGCAGGAGACGTGTCAACTGGTATTTACAATGCAGTTATAATAGCTGCTTTGCTAGAGACGTTCACATGTCTTTGAGGTTCCATCCAAAGTGGTCCTAGGGAGGCCTAAGTCATCCTGGAGATTGGAGGTGAGTGGAGCATTGTAGAGACCAGCCATACGCCCTGCGCTATGAGTTTGTTAACCGTGCCTTTTCATGGTAAGGGATCACACTGCGCCATCTCTTTTGACACATAAAACACAAATTGTTTGAGATGTAGTTGTAGCATCTCCCTGTCTGGGGAGCTTTCCTCCCCTAACTCAGTCCCAACTCATTTTCAAGCACATGGTTCATGTACTAACTGATAGTATTTTCTAAACTTTATTTAACTTATCTATTTCTTGACTTTTTTTAATATGTCCATTCTACTTATATCAATAAGGTCAGTCTCCTGTTAAGCCTGTATACAAACAAAGCCAGTCAATCATGAAAAACTCAGAATTGCATAGCACATTTGTTTCCTGTTGAGAGGAGAATCACCTTACTTCCAATTATTTAGTTCTGTGAGCCATGCAATTTGTACCAAAGGATCTCTGCTGGGTTGATGCTGGGGCTGTGGAAAATATCCATGCCTCTTCTTTTAGTTGTCACAGTTCTGAGGTTGGGGAAAAGATACTTCTGTATTATTCTGATTTTTATAAAACAAGTAAGGGAAAGGAAGTTATGTTTATCATATTTCTTAAAAAAGGCTAGTTTATGAAGTTAGTCATTTGCATCCTGTTTCACTGGTTTTGCAGAATATTCTTCACAGATGTAATCTGATAGCATAATGTAAGTTTAATCATAAATACAGAAAAACTATGCTTGCAGGGAGTGCACTTTTCAGATGAGACCTTATCTACACTTGAAAGAAATCAAATATACAGCACGTGTTAATTGTTTCAGTGGTTATGTTTTAATATTCTAGGAAACTAAAAAATGTATGAACAGGTGATTAAACTTTCTGGTCATATGTCTGTCTGTTTTGTTTTTTATAACATTTTAATTTAAAATAACAAGAATGAAAGCCACAAGCAGGATGATGAATATACAGATATTACTACATGATAACTATATCTATCATCACTATCTATTTATTCACCTATCCTAGTGGGAAACTCTTCTGGATTTTGCAATAGGGCTGCTTTCCAATCTGGAGCACCAATGATCCCAATGGAGGCTGAGATCCAGGAGTCCATAACAAAAGAGTCGATAGGTTATTTTCAGTTGTTTATTTTGCTGAAGGAGTAATGGGTATTTTTTTTTAACTGAAGTCTTCAGTATAGGATGGGGTTAGACAAGGACAATGACAGGTAACACAAAATCTGTTCCTACCCTCTCTCATAACCCCAGCCCTAATGAGAGAGATGCAAATAACAGAAATGCATGACCGAAGCACTGCTTTAGCAAATCTTTCTCATTATATTTGTTTTAAAAGTCTCAAATAGAAATTAGACTTTTTTTTTTCTTTTTGCCATTATGGCATTACCTTCCTGGAAATAAGGTATATCTTGATCAATGATTTGAGAATTTTACTATTACAACTCTCAACTTTAATAATCAGTCATATTTATAGCTAGATAAAAAATGATTTGGGGGAACATTTTAAGGGCATCTTTCTTGCAATGATTCCCATCCTTTGAGTACATTGCAGAAATTCTTTCTCCATGGTGAAATAATGGATAATGCTTTTGTTACTAGTACCAATAAATCAGCTTTTAATAATTTTAAAGCATATGTATTATTTATTATAACCTATATTGTATTAATAAATTTCATTTTCTAGTATGATTTTAAAAATAAGCACACTCACTGTAAAAAAAATGTTGTCATTGCCAGATATATGTCCTTTAACTGTACTTAAGTTGTCCTTATATAAAACTGAAATGACAATTCCTGTGATATTAAATTGCTGAGAATGGGCTGAAAGACATCAAAACCTAATATAATATTCAGTACATGGTAGTTCTTTCCTCTGTCCATAGAGCCACATCACTGCAGAGCTCAGGGGAGATCACTAACCTCTCTGAAGTTCATTTTATTTACTCCTGAAGTAGGGCAGTTGGATTATCTGTAAAGTTCTCTTTTAACAAATACTAACACTTTATTTTCTATGGATATGTTGATAATACTACCATACTGGGAGATCTATGATTATGCATATTGATATTTTTATGTGATTATTAATTCCATATTAACAGGAGCAAGTTAGCTAACATGATGCTAAGTTAAGGAGAGTCTTAAAATGGCTTTTTAAATAAATTCTCCTTTATACTATCTGGAGGATTGAGCAGATAGAATAATGTATAATTTTCCACCACAAAGCAGAATGAACTCAGTGGGAGGCCTGGATCTTAAAAATATAAATAAATGGACTTCAGATTTTTTTTCCCCCTGTAACTTTGGTTGTCTCACAATTCTGATACGGGCTCAGGAATGAATGAACCCTTTATAACTGAGTATGGCAAGCCATTTTATTAGTTTTTTTTTCCCTCACTATTTACCATTCTACTGAATAAAACTTTAACCAACCAGGAGACCTATAATTCTAACATGATTCAGAAGCATTAGAAAGAAGACTGAGGGAGCTGGAGCGGTGGCTCAGTGGTTTGAGCGCTTGCCTGGCAGGCATGGCGACCTGGGTTCAAACCCCAGCACCATATACACAACTAAGTGTCCACTAAACAAAGGTTCTCTCTCTTTCTCCCTCTCTCTCCCTCTCCCTCCCTCTCTCTCTTCCTCCCTCTCTCTTTAAAAAAAAAAGAAAGGAAGGAAGACTGAGGAAGAGAAGGCTACACACTTGTTTCAGCTTATATTACATTGTGCAGAACAGGAAACCAGGGCTAATTTGCTTTTTCTGCCTATGAAAAGCCTCAGAAAACATAGAAAGCATCTTCTTTGTGCTCCACCATTCCATATTGGTCAAAAACATTTATGTAAGATGTATTGCTATGGTGATCTGATAATAGACAACTCTGGAAAAACTAACCTAACTCTACTCATGAAAATATCAGAATGATCTAATCAGATGGTTAATTTTGTTAGTCTGGGGTTGTAAACTCGTTTCAGAAGACAGGTTGTGGCATTCTTTTCCCATAAGAAAGCCTGTTTGTGTTTGACCTTTATATTTAAGTCTACTCTGTTTTTCTTTTCTGCAGCTTGGTAGAGAAATATGTCCCTAACTCCCTCTTTTTTCCCCATTGGTGCATTATAGTTGTACATAATGATGTGATTTGTTGTCATATATTCATAGATGCACACAATACAACACTATAATTTGGCCAACATTCCCCATCCCAGCACTCCCCCACTGCCCACCTCACAACCACTTTCTGGGATATACATTTATTCTAATATATCCAAGTATAGTAACATAATTCTGATACCTATGAAAAATATTTTTTCATAAGTGACAATAGTATATACAATGACATACTTATAAAAGATTGGAGTGTACCTTGTTCTAAGCCGTTTTTGATTTGCCAGTCTTTTTTTCTCCTCTGTGATCTCTACCCAGTGCTGAAGCATAGGTTGAGAGGAATTAGCATAAGAAAGCTTAGGAAAACCTAGAATCATTTTATTAAAGTGAACTCAGCTGGTGAAAATATATAGGAAGGCGTACACACACACACACACACACACACACACACACACCCTGGAGAGAAAGGATAATCACTTCAGTGTTTGAATTGAATTATGTGACAAAGTGAAGGGTAAGTTCAGAGTCAAGACCTGCAGTCCCAAAGTTCAAAGCCACTTAATGAAAAACAGAGCTCTTCACCATCTCAAAAAGCATTTCCTAAGTAAGTAGCCAGTTGCATGTGGCACTGCAAAGCCAGTTACATAGACCCAGCCCATGACCTTTACAAAGGCATAAAAAGTTTAGAAATAAAATACTTCTAGTTTTGCCAAGTCACTACAGACATCCTTTAGTAAATCTCTATTTAGAAAAGCCCACTTGGAGGAAAATATTTAGAAAAAAACACCCTAAAGAAAAATAATTGAGATTTTATGCAAAACATTTCCCACTCAATGGAGTTAAATAACTCCATGAAATTCCACTTATGTAGAGGGCTCCTTAAATTCTCCCGGTGTGTCGGGGGTGGTCCTTGCTGTAGATTTATGCATGTGTTAAAATGGGTCATGCAAATGAATCAGAAAAATACCAAGCATAGTGGAGTACTGTGTATCTGTGTGTTTTAAATAGATTATTCTAAGAATTTCCTGTAGAAAATGAAGTAACAAGCACTGTCTAGACTGTTCACTGTTTCAGCCTCTCACTAGTGAGAATAGAATTAATGAAAGGGCACCTTAATTAAGAATGCATCATGTGGGACTGGAGCAGTGGCTCAAGGGTATCATGCTTGCCTGGCATGCATGAAGACCCGGGTTTAAACCCCAGCACCACATACACAACTAAGTGTCAAAGCAATGAAAACCAGATGAAAAAGTAAATAAAGTTGATTCTCTCTTCCTCCCACTCCCCCTCTTTCTCTCTTTCAAAAAAAAATATCATTTGCAAGATGCTAAGCTTAGCACAATATATGGCAATTACTCAGTTCTCTCTGTCATTCTTACAACAATCTCATACCATACATATTATCACCTTCTTTCTTCCAGAGAGGAAACTGAAGCTTAGAGCCAGGATTTGAACCTTACCTGCAGGCTTACAAAGCTAGTGCTTCTGGCCTGGACATGTACTGCTCAGAACCATATTACAATCACATTAGTATACTTGGAAAAAAGTAGTATTATTTTTTGCATGTGTTTTGTCCATTGTGTTTTGTGTGTAGCTCTGGTGTGCAGATACTTGATTGTATGAGATCAGATATTTACATAAAGTAACAGGACTTAGCAAATGCAGTCACTGGATTCCAAAGTCATTTGTTCAGAATGCCTCAATTTACTTAATCTTGTTAAGTTAATTGTTTAGCAGTCCATGCATGAAAGAGAATATATTTTAAGATTTTTTCCCCTGTGCTAGTAGTGGTAAAATGAATAGCATTTCTACATTCACCTTTGCAATTATAAGCCACAAACTAAGAGTGTGGTGAATGAATGTTGTGACAGATAATCCTCTCTGTTTAGAATTATAGTTTATTGGGGTGCAAGTGGGAACAACTGGCTAATGCTTTAATTCAAGGAAAACACTGGAAGTGCCTACTTGGGAAATACCAGGAAATGCAACTCTTATAATTTCTAGTTTTCCATTTCATTTTAATTTGTCAAATATAGTCAGCCTTAGACATTTTCTTTATTATTTTCTGGTTGTTTTATTCTTTTGATGCATTTAATCCAACAGCACACGTAGTTTTTAAAGGGGTAAAACTAAATTTCATGGAAATTCAGCATAAAGAATGACAGGAAGGCCTTGTTTTTCCTTTTCTTTTTAATGTGTTTTCTTTAACAGTCTCACTTTAGGCAAAACCACATATTATCACTATGCTGCCTCCACTACGCAAATTGAAAAATATGGTGCCATCTAATGGCAGAGAGTCAGAAGCAGGTCTTGGGAATGACCCTGCATCCTAATAAATAGGGCTGCAGAATTCATTCATTTAAAATTGAGTTTTCTTAAGACATGGCATCTACATATTTAAAAACCTTAAGATCCACATCCTCTTTTATTTAGAAATATTATTTTTCTGAAGTTTCAGATTCTGCTCTTTAAATAGCTTGGCTTTCTTTTTTCCCGTTTGATTAGCTCAGCACTTTCCCAGGGTAAGTAATAAATAAAGCTGGAGGGTTGGTTGTAAGTTATTTGCTTTCTTTCCCCTCTAGCTTACCTCAGATTATTGTGAGACCAGGGTGTGCCACCGTATGCCAGGAAACCAGTTAACATCACATGGGAAGGCTTGGGGTAGAGGGCACTGGCAGCCTAGGTCTTCCACCCTTAGAGCTCTCACTTGCAACCAAAGCAGGGTCCTGGGATAGGGAAAGAAGAGCCTAAAACATGAATTTGAATGCCCAGTACCTTCTTCCTAATTACTTGCTGGTCAAGTGATTAGAGTTCATGGATTAGTTCTGAAGATATGTCCTAGAACTGATTGTAAAGAAACATCTTTGATAAATTCTGGAATGCTTTTCCTCTTCTTTCCCTCCTGCTCTCCATACCTGTTACATGAGGATTCTGCTCCACGTTTTCTAAAGGCTTTGAGGTTTAGCAGGAAGTCTTCTCATCACCATCCATAAAGCAGCAAGAGGAAGCTCAGGCTTTTGCAAGAGAGATTAAAAAGTTTAGACACACTTAGATCCTTGGAATTGATTAACTTGCCTTAGAATGGGAACATACTAGTTATGCAGACAATTGTAAATTAACTGCTCTGTGCTATGGACTACAGGACATTAATAGGTCTGGAAAGGCATTTCAGAATTGCTAACGCTGAGTGGACCTAAAGGTTGTTTAAGGTTTCAGTGGACCAGAGCACAAAAGAATATTTTATTCAAGGGAAACCACAAAAAGAAAAGTTCAGCTGGGTGGAAACCATGTCTGTTTTCAGTGAATTTTAAATAGCCCAAAGTGCAGAGGTTTGTAGTTTGAGGAGATGATATAGATAATTAGATTGGTTTCAGATCATAGAGGGGGTTATAATAAAGGAGTGATATATTAATATGCTTGAGATTGGCTCTTCCAGCTGAACAAGATCTATCAGAAGTGCTTGGCTAGACAAGTGATTTAGTATACTGTGTTCTCTAGGAAGTTAACTGGTAATGGTGCAGGGCATGGACCAAGAAGGATAAAGCTGGAGGCAAGCAGATCAGACACCAGCCCTTTCAGTAGTCTAGGTGAGAGATTCAGATCGCACAGACTAGGAGGAAATTGGGAGTTAATGTGAAGCTGGGATCAAATTTGGAAATGGATATGATGTGAACAATTAGGATGAAAGAGATTTCCAACATAACAGTGCTTGTGAACTATGATGCTTTCAAATGGTCTAGAGAACAAAAGAAGAGTTTGATTTTGAACATGCTGGATTTTAACAGTTGTCAGAAGCAGTTAGAAATGTTATGTATGGGGCCAAAAAGGAAAATTGAGAGCTGAAAGTAAAGATTGGGGGTGACTGGCAAGAAGTATGCCTAGAGCCAAGAGATCAGGCAACATGAACTGCAGAAAGAAGATGAAGAAAGGAAAAAATGTTCTCAAAGGCATGGTTGGAGAATGAGGAACTTCAAAGAAAGGACTGACTGGAAGCAGAGGAAGTAAATCTCTTTGTTGTCACATCAAATACGGTAGGAGGAGACTGTTTCAAGGACAACAGTGAATAACTAATACTAATAATGGAACTGCCCTCTAGGAATTTGCAGTCCTTGTGGATCAAGCTAGTATGTTAAATGTACTTACGTATTGCTTTTGAGTCACAGAGAATTCCCTGGAAAGCTTAATTTCCTTTCCGAATACACTATTTCCTAGTCTGGGTAACCTCCATCTCTACTCATCTAAAACTAAAAATGTTCTGAAAGTCTAACTCTTCACCTTCTTCAGATAAATATCATCTTGTTTTTTCTTCTGGAAATTCCTGTAGTTAGTATTCTAGTTCTTTTTTCCCCACATGTGTATGTCTTATTTCTTCAACTGGATTTTGTGACTTTTCAGGGCAAAGACTATATTTTTAAACACGTTCATATCTGCCTGAAAGTTTAGCAGAATGCTTTCTTCAAAGAAGATGCTTTAAAAAAAGATATGATGTGGGGCTGCAGCAAGAAGATCAGTGGTTGGAGTGCTTGCTTGGTAAGCATGAGGACCTGGGTTTGAATCCCAGCACCACATACACAACTGAGTGTTGAGAAACAAAGCCCAGATGAAAAAATAAATAAAAATTAAATTGATTTGTTTCTCTCTCTCTTCCTCTCTTTCAAAAAAAATATGATGTGAAATTTGATAATATGTATTGTACCAGGAATCAATGGACCTATTTGACACAGTAATACCTTTTCGTGGAGTATATTCTGCAGGAATAATCTGAAAAGTGCAAATGTCAGATATACAAATTTATTTGCCAGAGTTCCTTCACATTAATGCAGAGGTTCAGCATTGTAATAATGGAAAATTATATGAATTGTGTAAATATTTCTTTAAACAGAATCATGCAATTTTCAAAATCTATGGGGGCTGGAGATGTAGAGTGGTAGAGTGTTTATCTCCCATGCATTGGGCCCTGGGTTTGATTCCCCATACTGGGGGGAGGGTGATAATAAAGAGTATTAACCAATTTAGAAATATATTAAGTTTTTCAGCAAGACACAATGTTATTTGTGTACTGTGGTTTCAAGTGTTTGAAATATGCATATGCAAAAAGTAATGAAAGAATACATTAAAATGGTAAGTTTTAAGAAAGAGGTAGGATTGCAAGTGGTTTGCTCTCTTTACATTTGCTGTATTATGTTATCATTATAAGACATCTATAAAAGTAGTGTTCTGTTTCTTATGTCACACCTAATAGTATACAATGAACGTGAATAGCTACTTGGGCCGTTATGTGGCTCTATTAATAAGCCATGGCCTTGGGAGCAATACCTCTGCACTCTGCTTAGGATCCTTTCTTGTTTCCATAGTCATCTTCAAGTTCATATTGTTAATCCAAATGGATCAAACAGATTGGATTAAGACAACACTTTAAGCACAGGCCCTATTAGAAGTTGCAGAAAATTGACCCCTTCAAATATTTAAGTCATTACCATTAGTGGTCTATCATAGTGATGGATATTACCATTGATCAATACTAGCAATTTGGTTTCAGTTCATACTTTGTATAAGGGACCACCTTGTCCTTTTAACTGTTGGCAGTTTAAAAGTTGAAAGAGAACATAGAAGAAGAGGAGAGTTAAGAGGGTGGAAATCAAAGAAAGGGGGAGGAAGCAAAAGGAACAGGTTCTTAAAGAACAAGAAAGAGGCAAGAAATGTCCAAAGCAGAGAAGAAAGGTTTTTAGATAAGTGTGTCTGCCACTCTCTGATGTTCTTTCTTCACCTTTTTATCTCCTGCTGCTCATTGGTGCCTTTCACATGGAAGCACAGTAGTTTCAAAAGCCATGACTGCTTTTGATCTTTCTTCTAATCAATATTCTGAGGTGGTCTTGGGAAGAAAGAGACCTACTCTCTGGAGTCACAGAATATAGTGTACTAGAAGTGGAGGTTTAACATTACTGGCAAAGACAAGTACAAAATAAGGGGTAAACAGAATAACAGGTAGTAAACGTGGGCAGCGAAAGTATGCGCTCATCAGGAGCTATAAGATGCATTCTCGAGGCGGTAGTTAGTCTTTGCCTTGTTGAGATCTCCAGATCTGGGTTTGAAAAGGTTGGAGCAGATGAGAGCGCCCAGAAACTCTGTTGCCTACGCCTGCCTAAAAGCTCCAGACACAGTGATAATTGGTTCTGCCACTGCACCGATTGCACCACTGCTCACAGAGGTGCAGATGTCTGCTGGTGAACTGGCTGTGGACAGCTCAGAGTTGCAGACTTCCCTGGTGGACTAGTGAAGAAGATAGCCCGAGCTGCTGAACGTTATGAAGGCCAGACAGGGAACTCTAGCGTGGACGTTAATACACATCTCACCTGTTTTCATATTCCAAGTAACCTATAAAGGACAGAGATACATAAAGATATTGGAGTGGATTGGAGCTTACTTTTTATTATAGTATATCAAACACTTATTAGATTGATTTGGGTTTCAAAATTGGGTAGGAAAGGAAATGACCTAAGATTTTTTTAAATGACTTATAATATGATATGAAGAATTGTATAAATATAATGCAATATGTCATACAGCAATAAAATATAAAATACAAAAAGGTACACCCTTCTTACATGCTTGGGTATTCATTCTTTATCTTTCTCAGGGATACCATTAGCCAAATTATTGATCTGCCCCACTGGTACATAAGGAAAATTCAGCCTCTTGGGTAAGACTGTGACCCTCCCTGATTCCTGGGGCCTGGAAGTCCTCTCAAAGCATTCTTTTCCTGACCTACCTCCAAGGGCCAGGTTTGTTTTTTTTTTGTTCATAGCATTTACCAGAGGGGGCAGAGTCGTGCTTTCCCTGAATCACTATACACCAACCTAAACCACCGCAAGGAAGCTGTCTGCTCCCCCCCCCCCCCTTTCTGATAGGAAAACACAGAATCTGTTTACAGGGAGAAAGCAGACCTTTAAGTAAGCAGATTGGGTCATTATTAATGAATGGGGAGGAACATAATGGGGGTTTCTGAGGATGCAGAGAGGGTGTGCATGAATGGTGAGGGCAGCACGCTGAGCACCTGTCAGGACACTGAGGAAGAAGAGGAGCTTCAGGTCACCTGTTCTCATTCATGTACCCATTGTGTCCTTGCACCCTTGCACCATTGGACAAAGGTAGTGCTGGCGCTGTCCCCTGAAAACTAACTTCATTCTGTCCAGCAGATGGAAAACAAGGCCAGTGTGAGAAGACTAAAATCTTACATTCTTAATAATGGAATAAGCTACTCCATTTGACATTTAGTACAGGGATTTATCATATTTTCCCTTATACTGACAAGAAGAAGAAAAAAATACTTGTTTAGAGTTAGGAAGAAAAAAATGAACTTTGGGTCCTATTTAAATGTACAGCAGGAAATTTAAATAATCCTGCTCTATAGATTTAGAAATATATTTGAAATAGCCTCATCTTCTACTTGAACCCCATTTTATAGTTATCAGTTCAAAATCACAGGCAAGTCCCACTCCTTGATTTTCTGAGCCTTTTACTTTTAAATGGAAGCTCTCTGACTTCCTCACTTACAGAATCAATGCCATCCCTTCCCGTTCAACCAGTGTTGATTTAAAAACTCTTTACCAATTTTAAAGTTCACTGTATTTCAATCCTATGTATTTCTATTTATGATATCTCCAAATCTTTTTTACATGAATTTATTTGTAAATAGGGTGACTATGTGTCCCAGTTTTCATGATACTATATTGGTTTACATGCACTGTAATTATTAATTGTGACCCCTTTTAATCACCATGTGTCCCAATTTGGTACATAAATTACATGCTAACTCTTTATAACTCAAGTATGGATTGAAATGAGAAAAATATTTTTAAAGACTTTTATTCTAATAAATCTTAAAAAGGTTTCATTCACAAAACACTTCCCTTGTAATTTTCTCCTATTTATTCATGCATGAACCAAGCTCCTTAATAAAAGATCTGGAATTTTGTCATCATTTCATATCACTTAAACATTTTGAAATATTCCTAAATTCCAGCAACGTGTCTAGAATTCAGTTAAGCACTGATGGAAGCTCTTGGGTTGGACGATTTGTTCTTATTTCATTTTTCCCTCCAAAACCCGGGCAATAGGTCAAATAATCATCATATTGCAGCTGTTTGGGTCATATGGGCTTTTATAATGCCACTGTGTTAATTTTACATTATGCTTTTTCCTAGTACTTGAATTTTTTCTTACAAATATTTATGGAATGAGTGTTAATGGAATTTTAAATTAGGGAATTTAAAAAGGAGATTATGATGGTCCAGTAAGCCGGAAATCCATATTTGTTTTGTGTTGAACAGATTAATCACTCAGCTATTTTTAGCTAAAGAATTATCCTTTTACTTTTTTCTTTTAGTCAGGTGAAGAAATAACTTGAGACTAAGAAAATAGAATTTTGTTTACAAAATCTGTGAGCTTTTTATTGGTAGTGTTTTAATAGGAAGTAATTGAAGTCTTTAGTTGCTTCTGTTTATATTTCAAATTCTGAAAAGGTAATATTGATAAAATTCAGGATGATTATTTATCAAGGACACACTGTGTTTGGTGAGGTCTTCTGAGCCTTCAAGAAAAATGAGTATCAGTCTTGCAAAATATCCATAATAAAGACACTTGAAGCTCTTAGAAACGAAAATGTGACAGTTACCTATGTGATATTGCTTGAAGAACAAAGAATTCATCATGGTTCTGTAATTACTCTTTCTGTCTATAATGTCTGAATCCATCCATTAACTTTAGTATTATATAATCAGTTGAGTTTTAAATGGCAAAAACTCAGGCTAGAATTTTAATAACAATGGAATGGAATGTGACTCTTTCCAAGCAATGCTATCTATGTCTCCATTCACTTGTCTTTAAATGTGAATTATAAAACATACTGTAGAGAACTGAGGATTAGTTGAGATTTTGTGTGTGCGCACAGCATCCAGTACCTGGTGGCAGACACTATGCAAGTGGCATTTGTTGTAATCATCTTTGTTATTATTTCAGACTAAACTGATGTTATCCAAATTTGACTTAATGGGTGTGTACAAAAGCAATAATGTGGGAAAATTTGAGCATCCTTTTCCTTCAACAAACATTTATAGATTACCCATTAAGTGGCAGATGCTGGGGTAGTTCTGTGGAATGAAATAATAAAGATAAAACAGTTTTCTGGTTCAAGAAGTTTAGCTGATGAAGCCAGGGATAACCTAGAAAACACATTTCTTCCTATGCCAAGCCACAGAGCACCCTTTCTGAAATCATTCCAATGATGTGTAATAGGAATATGGAAAGTCAAAGGTATTGTCTTACTGCTTAAGAATATGGGAACTTTACGCATAAAGGCCACATCCATCATAGTGGCTGCCAGCCATCATGAACCTTTCCATTCTCCTAGAGATTCAGCAGCAAATTTTAATGTATTCAAGTGACAGATTTCTTAGTTAAAGCAGACATAAGTTTAATAAAAGCTTGTGAATTGTTTAAATAATGGAAAATATTTTACATTCTAGAGTTGCAGGTGATTCATTATATGGAAGGTAACAGTCCATTGGGCCCCATGCCTTCGTGACAGTCTTAGCATTGAAACTTGAGATTCAGTTTCTTTTTTGAAAAATAGGATACCAATTACAAATGATGTGAACGGTTATACTATGTGTGTCTTAGATACCTGCCTTCTGCAAACCATACACCAAAATTTCAGAAAAAAAAAACATCAATTACATTCCTTAACAGATGTTTTCCATGAAATGGTGAAGTCATTATTTGAAAAGGGAAAATCCAGCTGTTGGATTTGTATAACAGAAAGGCTTTGAAAATGATGAAGTCTCATATTCCCTTTAATTTATAAATGAGGAAATAGATTCAGTGGCACCATAAGTAGATGTATGACCTTGAAAATATACAGAGCCAAATCTAACACAGGATTTCCAACTTCCTGTTCAGGGATTTTATAGCCTTTGGTTTGCATGACTCTTTCTTGCACACAGTTGCTCCATCTGATTAGAAGAGAAGACCAGGGTCCAGATATCAGAGTGAAGAGATAAAAGCTATTGATGACTAACAGCCAAATTGGCTAATTTTGTTCTGAGCAGTGACTGATAGATTGTTCTGAGGGCACAAGATGAGAAGAGGTCAGCCACATTTTATTTTAATGCATTTTCATTAGTTCATCAAATGCTCTTTAGAGGAGACTCTTAGAAGATCAAGTTTAGAAAATATTGAAAGTGTAGGAAAAATCTCCCTTTAAGTATGATCTCCCATGTTACATGCTCCATTGAACATTTAGACTTCCTCTCTTTTCTTAACAATGATATACACATCAAAGTGAATTCAAAGAGATGTTAAGAGTTTAAAGAAACCTAAAATACCTGAAAATGATTTCCTTATTATTTCATAAACCTCTGATCTAGGGCAGATCCCATTCTTCATCAGTTTTAACCTCAATTTCTAGTTTGACATTGATTTTTTTAGATTATATCTGCAGCATAAAACACACAAAATGCGACTGAAAGCAAATCATATGTTCAGAAAGCGATCAGCTAACTCAGAGTGAAGTGAAGCAGTCAGCTAAGCACAGACCTGCAGTAGCTCAAAATGGTTTAGAAAATAGGGTAATATTAGACATCCTTCATAACTGGTATTTTAACCAGTATTTCAAAGAAGATACTGAATTTTAATTTTGTATTTAAAAACAGAATGAATGGTCAAATGCCTTTTTTTTTCTTCTGGAAAACGATGAATGTATAAATGTGTATACAAATCTAATATGTGACACTAAGTTAAAAAATGGCAATTATCAGGTTGTGATTTAAAGACTACAAAGATGTTGATGGTGATGATGATGATGATGATTGTAACAAACACTAATCTTTACTTAGTTCCACCTCTGTGCACTTTTGCACTGTACTATACTTGGGCAGTTTACCTACATCCTGTTTCCCCGCAACAACTTTACAAGGGGGTGCCATAACCCCACTTAACAGATGGAAGAATCATCCACTTATTCAGGGAACGTTGGTTGAATATTCCCTATTGGCTCAAACATTCATGCATTAAAGCCTGAGGAACAGAGAAGTTTCTAGTTCCTGAAAGTATACATGATTGTTCTGCTATACCATTTTGTTTCTCATATATATATACATATATATATGTATATAATATACATACATATATACATATATATAATATACATATATATAATATATATATAATATACATATATATATAATATACATATATATATAAAATAGTGTGTGCGTCACAGCTCATGGCACATGGTGATTATTAAATAGTACTTACTTCTCCTGTCTTTAAAGCACAGTATATAAGAAAACATACTAAGATAATTTAGTTAATAGCAAGCCAGTGCCCACCTGGAATAACTCATAAACTCTTGAAATTTACATTTATAAAACATTATTTTTTAAAGAAGCAGTGGTGTTGGGGGAAGAAAGTTGAAGATACAAACTAAACTGCAATGTTCTGCTTACTTCAGGAATACTATGATCAGTTCTGAGTGCTGCTCTGTGTTAGGGACAATCACAAATTCTCTCTGGAGAAGGATGATCAAAATTGTGGAATATCTAGAAGCCATATTATAGTAGAAATAATTGGCAAGAACATGGAAGAAGAGTTAGAAATTAGGAGTTTATGATAACTTCCTTCGGATATTAAAGGGGTTGCTTTATGCCAGGCACTGTGGTACATGCCTGTAAACCCAGTTACTTGAGAGGCTGAGGGAGGAACTTCACAAGTTCCAGGTCAAC
This sequence comes from Aplodontia rufa, assembly GCA_004027875.1. Taxonomy (NCBI): domain Eukaryota; kingdom Metazoa; phylum Chordata; class Mammalia; order Rodentia; family Aplodontiidae; genus Aplodontia; species Aplodontia rufa. The sequence goes on from PVKS010010228.1 coordinate 25,761, forward strand.
ATCAGCAATTTAGTGAGTCGCTAAGCAACTTAACAAGACCCTCTCTCAAAAATAAAAACAAATAAAAAGGCCTAGGGATGAAACTCAGTCTCTAGTACCAACAACAACAAAGCTGCAGGGTTGGGTTGACCTTAGGAGGAATGACAGAAAGGCAGAATGAGGACTAATAGAGGAAAGATGAATGAAAGAGCTTTCGGCCTAACATAAGGACGAGGTTTATGACAGGCAGAACTGCTCGTACATGAAATCATGAGATGTGTTGCTTAGTGAGGCGTGCATACTTTCATTCATTAAATTGTTTGTTCAGGAAATATGTATTGAACGCGCCTGTAAAAAAAATATGGCCTAGAGAGGGATCAATACTGCTAAAGCTGTATCAACCAAGTGACAAAGGAAGCTCCAAGAATGAATTGAACAGAACTAAAAAGCTCCATGCTACAGAAACCCAAAGAGAAGAATAAAAGCCTGACAACATTAAGTGAGAAACAGTGGGTCCCTTAGTCCAGCACCTCTGAGCAGAATGAAGGCAGCAAACAAAATTCAGTAGACTCAATGGTGAACAACTTCTGTCATCCTCCAAAAGATATAAGCTGCTGAAGCCTTCAAAAGCACCTGCTCACCATTCTGCTTTGGATACTGGGAATTCTCACTGGGATCTCATTCATCTTGTAGAGTCTATCACTTTGATTTCTCTCCAAGGTGAAATCAAGCCTTTCTCACATTGCTATAAACAGGAGTGTTACAGCAATTCAGGCTTTCTCATTGTTTCTGCCTTCATCACCAGTTCATCTCTGAGTTCATGTCTTACTTTCCAAACTCAGTTTCCTGGGAGTTGAAAGTTTTCCAAATAGGTGCATTTATAGTGTGACAAAGCCATAAAATCATTGTTCACATTCTAGGCTCTATTTTATCCATAAGAATTCTTTATACTCAAACTTGTCATTAAAAGGTACTGAAGGAAGACCTACTTTCCAAGTGTGGTATATAGTAGGCACTGATGCAACAGACTTATTTTAGAGACCCTCATGTAACTTTTAGAGTTACATGACTGAATTTCACTTTTTATCTTTTCCTCAGTGAGAGGAATAGAAAAAAATAGCATTGAATAGAAAAAAATAGCATTATTTCTGGACCAACTATCATAAACGTCTTTTGGTTTTACATGGAAAGCAATGGTTTATATTTATGTGGGGTGGTTTTGTGCAGTGGTTCAGTGTATGTGATTTGGAGCCAAGTGATTCTGGTATTATGATGTGACTTTAGGAAAATTATAAAGTCTTTTTCCTTCTCTTTAAAAGAGGGATAATAATCAGACCTGCCTCCTAGAGTTGTAATAAAGATTATTAAATTGCTAATGTAGCACATGGAAATAATTTAGCATAATCCTTGGTACATACTAAGTGTGAGTCACAGCCATTCTGAATACCAGAATCACCTGGAATGGGTTTTTCACAGAACAGAAACCCAGCCTCCTGTAGAAGTATCTGATTAGGTGGCTCCAAGATGAGGCTCCAATAACCATATTTTGAATCACTTATCCAGGAAATTCTGATGCACACAAGAGTTTGAAAATCACTTGTTGATGATTTTGAATTTGTACCCCTTCCAACAATTTGCTCAAATCCAACAAATTTACTGGCCTGCTTAGATGTAAAGAGAGAAAGAAAAATAAATAGATTTTCCATGTGATAATACTCACGGCCATGGATCTATACTGAACCCCTCCTTTTTTCCAGTCTAAGTCTGGACTAGCCTCTTTTTGTACTTTTGGATGAAATCTGTGCGGTGTCAATGTCCACTGCATATTCACAGCAGTCATGAGCCTCAGATAACACTTCAAAGAATGAAACAAAGGCCAGCAGCAGGCTTTCAGTATAATGAAAATACAGTGCAGTCTTCAAAAGTTGAAGAAATATCACAAATTTACTGTCAATTTACAAGCTGACATGATTTCCATATAAAATAGTTCTCCTAAATAAGAAACACTTAAGATAATAAACTTATAGCACTTGAAAATTTTTATAGCCTAATTACAAATTTAATTTGTTCCTTTTTTAAAGAGCTTCTGTTTAAACACACACACACACACACACACACACCATACTTCATCATATTTTTAATAAGCATTTATTTTTTTTCCTAAATGCACATTCTACTCTTTACTTGTTGGCATAGAGAATATGTGGTTTTGTTTTAAAGAATACACTGAGGAAACCTATAATCAATCAATGTTGTGCATAGGCCTTATGGGTTTTCTCTAATAAAACTTGTTTTTAGCTTTTTTATTTCCATCAGTGACTGTTTTGTTAGTGATTTGTTGATATGAGTCAGAATTCTACTCCAGCATACACCAAAACAGCTATTTTCTCTAACTAAAGAAAAAAAAAAGGAATCATAAAACCAATCTGATTACATGATATATGTGGCTTATTTTATTACCACTGCCTTGATGGATACTATCTGCCTCCAGCCTTGAATAAATATCAGGGGGAAGCTAAACAGGTGAAGTTAGAAAACAATCTCTCTCCCTGAACAGGGAGAACTAACTTTATCTCTGCCAAGAAAATCTTCAGAGAAGCTGAACTTTAAATTTAAACTTTAAACTTTGGAGATTTATTTTTGGTGCTACTGATGTTACTAATAATTAATGTTATTGGTTTAACAAAATTTTTTGAGTACTTATTGCTTGCCAGTGAACAAAGTAGAAAAATTCTCAACCCTTCTGGGACTTTGAGTGGCATGAGACATAAATAATTGAATTGGGTGATGGTAAAATGAGGCAGGGTCAGAGAAACATAAGGAGTGTCAGGGATGCCACATTATCCTGATGTGACTAAAATTGGACATTGGCCACTCTAGGGCACTGAACCCCCATTGGGTAAGTTGTGAACAGAAAGTATAGGATTGGGCAGGGAGGTGTTTTGGATGCTGCCCCAGAAGGGCCTTGCACAAATAGCAAGGTTCTCATTTGCACGTAAGCTCAGAGAAGGTCTGAGAAGATGCAGGTATGATAGGGAATATATAAAAATAAGATCAGGCAAAGATTTTGTAGGACAGAATTAACACTGACCCACTATATTACTGTGTGAATTTTGTAATTTCCTCTTTCTTCTGAGGGATCATCTGGAAACTTGGTAAAAAGGAAAGTTCCCATGTCCTACCCAGACCTACTAAAACAGGAACTGTGGAGGTGGGGCCCCACAATCTGTGCCTCACAGGACTACCAGGAGATTCTAGAATCTTGCTTTTGAAGAGTCTCCTAACCTGGGAAAGAACTTGTCTCTCTTCCCACTCTGGGAACAATTTCATTAAATAAGACTGTTGACCTGTCCCCAAGAACTTTCCGTTAAGGCAAGTAGTCTCTTTGAAGTTGTTTGTGGGATTTCTGAGAATCTGACAATTGGGTTAAATCTCGCCTGCATATAGCCTGGGAATGACCATTTCAAATTCCCTACCCGTCTTAACAAAATCTACTCAAATTGTTAATCAAATTACATCAGTTCATTAAGAACAGCTTAGGATTTAAAAACAAGACTTAATAATGGCTAGCAATCACAAGCCAATAAAAGCACTTGCAATGTCAAAGCCAGGTCAAAGTTCGCAGATGGTAGGACTTGTTAGCCCTACACAGATCATAGCAGTGCCAACATGAAGATGGTGCTGGGACAGCCAGATGTGTTGAACACCTGCTAGTGTGGCCGTGTACACCACAGGCTGTAGTTCAAACCCCTTAAGTTCAAACCATGATTCTGTAGCATTATAAGGTAGCACCTTCATCAACCATGTTCTATGGTTTAGGAAATGGGAGTACCGTAGCTCTATTATACCACTTGTAGAATGGAAGTAATGTTAATAAAAATAATAAAAATAGTTAACATTTGTTGAGTGCTTACAAAGTTCCAGGCAGTAGACTAAGTACTTTATGTATGTCATTTAATTTCCCCCACCTCACTGTAAGTTAGTTATCTCCATTTTGCAGACAGGGAAACTGAGGCCCAGACAAATTGAATAGCGTACCCCAAACTGTACCAATTACGTGGAAGAGCTGGTATACAGAACCAGGCAGTCTGGCTTAGATATTACTGTACATTAACATGATATTACTCAAAATCTTATTTTAGATCCAGCATTTTTCAAAAGTCATGCAAAGATACACATACATCTCAGTCAAATATCAGTGACCCCTTTTCGTTTTTCCAGGTGAACATCAGTGTCACTCTCTCTGTGTACCATTTCCCTGCCTCTCCCTGAAACTTCCCACTTTACACCCTTAACTGATTGTGTGTCCCTCTCTGGCCAATAAAGTGAGAGCCTCAAACAGGAAAGTGTTTTACTTACTCTTCTGTTTCTAGCTCCTGGCATGGCACCTGGCATGCCTTCCTTCCTCTTCTAGTGCAGCGTCTTTGTGTCTTTGCATTGGTGCACATCTCTGAGGGTTATGTTTTTTAAAGGATCAAGCAATATATTAAAATTAAAAATTAACACGCAAGCCTGAGTTGCAGCAGAAAGAGCTGTTTAGCAGAGGATCTCACTGGCACTCTGTAATAGACTTTCCAAAAAATGCCAACAAGTGGTATTCTGAGTCTGTTGCTGTCACTGGTTCTCTGCCTTACATGTTAAACTACAATTATGTTATCTTCCTACGCACTGGTTATCTCTGTGTTTAATTTTGCCCTGCATATCTTTGGCAGGGCTTTCTAGGTTTTACATTTAATTAGAGTATGAAAACCTGAAAAACAAACCCGTATATTATTTTTGTACTTCCCAAAATCACATTCAGTACCCAAATAGTGACTGGTGAGAGGTAAGGGGAGATCAGAAGTCCATGATCTCATATTTAGTATTTTTAAACCTTATCTGTTAAGTGGGGAGGCCCCAAGACAGTCAAGAATCAGTGGACTTCAGATCACAAGTAAACCTGAACTACCTGCTTAATTCAGTGCACTAGTAGAAATACATTTATGGGGAAAGTGTGGGGAATGGATTGTGAGAAAAACTAATTGAGTTCCTAGAACATTATGGCTCATGATCACCGGAGCCATTCCTTTTGTACATTGAATTTGTGGAGTGGTTTCTATAGCCTTATTGAACAGTGATTGATACAATACACATTATTATTTTGCATACAAAAGCAGGGCACATGTACACACATACACACATACACACACATACATACAGAGCTCAGAGAAGGTTTATTCTCTCAAATATTCCTGATCTAGTATAATAGTCTTTTGTTTTCTAAATTTGTTTTGAGTTATACTTGCTTATGCCAGTATCTGTGGAGCACTCACGTTTTCTTTGACTTTGGGTTTTTATTCAGATTGGCTGAACTCATTGAACTTCAGAAATGATTTAGGAAAGGTATGCAGAAGTATCTGGGTTCCAAAGTCTTGCCAAATTTCTAAAGAAGACACACTTTCCCTCAAAGAATTGAGTGGAATAAAATAGTGTGATGAACTAAATCTTTTCTTCATGTTAATCTTCAGTGACATTGATTTCAGAATCATTTTATTTTGCCCTTGTCATGATTTCGTTATTAACAGCATTAATTGCAGTGCACTTCACTGGCATCCATGTGACCTCTCAGGCAGCAACAATCAGTTCAATTCACAGGAATATCAATCCAACTCATTTTATCAAAAGAGAAGGTTTTTTCTGAATTAATGATCACTAGGGTAAATGTTGGCTTCTATAATTCTGTGAAAGTACCGCTGATATCAATAGATATTCCATTTTTATTGAGCAGTATTTATCAATGAACATTTGAATATGTAATCTTGGAACACCCATGTATACTGAGTATTTTGGACATCATTATTAATATTATTTACAATTCTTATATGATCTATGGAGCAGATCATACATCTTTGTCATAAACTAACTTAGAAATGCTATTTAATCAATAAAAATGGCAAAAAGGTTTTCTTCATTATTCACTGTCCTTGAATTCAGACTTATAGCTATTTTGAAAGAGGAAAACAAACTTTAAGAAAGAAAACTAGCTTCTCTCTGAAAATGCATGATCTCAGCTAAAGTGATAACAGGCTTGAAAAAAGAAAATATACCCCCTAATTGTAATATCTATAATGAACCAAGTGGACTTTTTACACAAAGCATATTTATCAATATTTAACTAAATTTTGTGTTCACATACAACATTCAAATTAGTGAGAAGAAATTCTTCCATTAAGCTGTATGAATGAAGCATCTAAGACTTTTCCAATAGAGACAGAGCCATTGCTTTGTAGAGGTACCAAAATTTATTCAAGTGGTATTCCTTTTGGTGAATTACTTGGCTTCCAATCTTCAAAAGGCAAGTCTACTGAGACTCAGTCTCCTTTTATCCTTGAACTGCAAAGGAAAGTTCAGTTTAATCCAGAATCATAGCAGTCTGAATGGATCCTGTGGCTCACAAACCAAAAATGTTTTTATTGATCATGATCAGAACAAGCTAGTAGCTCCCTTTTCACCATACAGTCCATATCCAAGGGCTGTAGGTACCCACAGAAACTCAAGTCTTTCTAGGAGAACAAAAGACTTTCCTATCATGTATTTTCATGTCGTGCTTGTATGCCAAACCTCTGAACTGTTTTCTACATGGAAGATCTACAGTACACAATTTAAATTGGCATGGGGCCATTGCAATTACTTATCTTGGTTGTATGCCCAGGTTCATTTCTAGACACAGCCCAGTGCAAATGTTCTCAATGCAAGAAGCTTTTGGGTATTTCCCCCCTTTTGTGTCTTAATGTAATATAACCATGTGCCAAAGGATACAAAAAACTAAGGTAAATTTTAGATAACTTCATATCTCTGGGACCTGTTACTGGAAACTAGCTCTCAGAGATGATTGCTACTCTAGCTTCATGAAAAAGTCTTTAGATAAATATTCCAAAAGGTTTACTTTGGAAAGAGAACAACATGAAAAACCACATGATCCATTTTTATTTGTCTTTATTTATTTTGACCAATTCTTCAAACAGATATCTTTATTTGGACCACATTTTAAATTGCATACCAACTTTAAAATTCTCTGCTCTTTTCTCTTCTCTTATGCTAGTTCAGAACTAACCTCGTAGGATCTAACTTAATGTAGATATGAAGGCAGTTGTGTAGAGTTAGCCAACTGATATTCATAAAAGCATTCTTGGGAAAGAAAACAGTTACTTACTTATCTCAGTCCAACCTAACATCATCAAGGCAGCAACCTTGATTAACATCCTATTTATTCAGAACTTGTTGTGTTTTGGGATATAAAAACAATAATAATGACATGTTAACCTTATCATGCTGATGAGCACCAGACTAACAAATTCAACAAGGAAAAACATGATCATTTTAACAGATATAGAAAAAGCAATTGATAAAATCCAACCTTTATTCCTAACTGAAAAAAAAAAGAAAATATCAGAAAAGCTAACAATGGAAGGGAAGTTCTTCAATTTAATAAAGAATATATGTGAAAATCTTAAAACTAATGTTGTATTTAACAATTAAAAACTTAATATTCCCCCCCCCCAAGATCAGCAAAAGAAGAGTGTTTCTGATCTCAACACTTTTATTCAATATTTTACTGGAGGTTCTGGCCAGTATAACAGAATAAAAAGGAAAAAGACATCTAGATTATGAAGGCATAAATAAAACTGTGTATTTATAGACAATGTGGTTTTTCTATATCAAAATACTGATGGGGTCTACAAAAGTAAAACTATTAAAATTATTCAGTGAGTTTAAGTTTTCAGGATACAAGATTGACTTTCAGAAAATATTTTTGTGTACACTAGCAACAAATGCAATGAGATTAGAAAACCAATACTATTTATATCATCAAAATATGAAATATTTAGGATTATAGCTAACAAAAGATGGGCAAGATGTGTACCTTGAAAACTAAAAAACTTCCCTGAGAGAGATTAAAGAGAACCAAAATAAATAGAGAAATGTATCTTCCCTGGGTCAGAAGACTCAATATTTTTAAGAGATCAATTCTTCTCAAATTGACCTAAACATGTAACATAATTTCAGTGAAAATCTCATAGGTTTTTTATATTTTTGGTAGGAATTATTAAGTTCTTTAAAAATATGTATGGAAATAAAGAGAACCTAGAATATGAAAAGCAACTTTGAAAAACAAGGACAACATCAGAGGGGTAACATGACCTGATTTCAAGACTCATTTTATAGTTGCAGTAATTAAGATAGTGTGGCAGTGGCATAGAAACAGAAATAGGTCAGTGGAACACAATAAAAAGCATGTAAGTTGATCCATACGTATGTGGACATCTGGGTGTCTATTTCAGTTTGATTGTGGCAGGGGATCAAAACCATGGCCTGGCACATGCTAGACAAGTATTCTACCACCAATCTGCACCCCCAGACACTGCCTGTTTTTGTTTAGTTTTTGCTTTGTGTTTAACAAAAATGGGAAGGTGATTCAGAGGAGAGCAAATTACTGGAAATACTAGATATCCATATGCAAATAAAAATGAATTTTGATCTATGCCTCACACTATGTACAAAATTATTTTTAAATATACCTTAAATCTAGTATAAAATCTAAGCTATAAAAGTTTTAGGAGAAATTCTTTAGGGACTTAGGTATGCAAAGATTTCTTAGAATCACATCAATAAACATTTTCTATTAAAATTAATAAAGTTTGAATCTTCTATTCTTTGAAACACTCTTTGAATGGAAAGACAGACTAGACCAAATGTAAATATGAGCAAATGAAATATCTAACAAAGATCTCCATCAAAATATATAGAGAATGATCTAAATTCAACAATTAAGAAAACATATTATGAAATTGGTAAAAGATTTGAGCAAACATTTCACTGAAGAAAACATGCAGTTCCCAAATAAACACACCTCCAGATAGATGATCAGTATCATTAGACATTAGGGAAATATAAATTAAAGCCACAATGAACTATCACTGCACACTAAATAGAAATTTACCAAATTTAGCAAATTGAACACTTGAAATATGTTCAGATTATTACCTGCCAGTGATACTACAACAAAACTGTTAAAACACACCAGAGCAACAGAGCTCAAGGGCATGAAAATAATGGTGAAAAAAATAATACATAAAACTTATCTGCAATTTGCTATGATTGGTAAAGCCCAACACTGTATCTGACATGCCACGATTCCAAATCTACAAATGGAAACTTCTCTCTTATTTATGTCATCAGTTTGGTTTTCAGTATGTGGTGTATTGTTCAGAGTATGTGGTCCATTGGTTTTGGAAGCAGAAGTCCATCCTTAAAAATACTTGAGAAATATATTATATATTTCTATAGACCTACTTGTACTTACATTCATATAAATACCAAAAATACTTTATGCTATTTATGATTTGTGGAGAAAATGCCCTTCAGAATCAAATACTGAATATCAAAACAGAAGTGGATTAAATAACATGTAGTGCAGTTTCCTGGACCACTGTTGGAAGATGTGTGTTGGGAAGGTACCATTAATGTACTCTACGATGAAAATAGCACTCCTCACAGTTGTGCCTCATGTTGACCCTGGTGGTTTGGTTCTTTAGGACACAAACATGTTCTATTTTTATAGTGTTCAACTGCAGGAATAAGCACATGGGGTGCCTCAAAGCCCACTTATCAAAAGGACTTGGCTGGGAGGTAAAGGTGGTTAGCTAGTTCAGCAAAGACGCCTATTGAGGTGATGTTCCTGTCAACTTTGCGGCAGGGCAGAGATGACTTGTTCCAGATATAAAGTAGGCAGCCTAAAGCTGGAAGGCAGATTTACCCTAAACCATGAATTTTGTGTTGAGCCTAGGAAGATCATGATTCACAAAATCTAAAGGAGTGAAATGGAGATCACCTCTTGGAGCTGCAAACAAGGAAGGGATAGGAGTAGGTCAAGCCCCCAGGGCATTTTCTGCCTTTCACAAGTTTCCTTTTCTATTGACTCATCTTTGAAGTGGAAGAACTAAGTATTTTCTGAGTGTGAAGATGATAAGGACAACTTGGTTTTATTTTTGTCATAGACATTAAAAAGCTGTTTGTTGTAGGAACAAATAACAATGAGCCAGTCTTGCAAACACAACATTCAAAACAAAGTCTATTTTTAACATTTTAATTATACAAGTAATCCATGTTATTGTAGAAAAATTAGAAGAAAAAGATTAGAGAATAACAACAATTACAATTACCAGAAACTAAACCTTTCTACAATTTCACTACTTGGAGATAGAATTCTTAATAATTTATGGATGTTCTTCCAGATGTTCTCTTTGTGTATGTACCCAATTATGTATGTGTGTGTGTGTGTGTATATACACATATTTGCACACATGTACATACACTGAAATATAAATATATATATTCAAGGTATATAAATTCATAAAAATTTAAACACTCTTCTGTAGCCTTTATTTCTTTCAGCATGTTATCAAACTCTCCACATCAAAATATATGCATTATACAGCTATTTTAATAACTTTTCTTTCTCATTATATGAATACAATAATTTTTTTTAATTTCAATGTTATTAAGGTCTGGGGCTAGAGAGGTGGCTCAGTGGTTACGGCGCTTGCCTGGCATGCACAGGGACGAAAGTTCAAACCCCAGCACCACGTACACAACGAATTGTTGGAGCAACGAAGGCCGTGTGAAAAACTAAATAAATTTGATTCTCTTACGCTATCCCTCTCTCCTTAAAAAAAATAAAGTTACTAAGGTCTGTTTATTTTTAATCTCCTTTTAATTTTTTTCTGAAGGAATAAGGGCTTCTATAGCATGATTCTAGGACAAATTGGTTTAAAAGCTATAGTTGTGAATTTTAAATGGCTGGGACTTTGGGGGTCATGCCCTGGGAACTGTTAATTTTATAGTGCTACTGAGCACTAAGTGCTTTATAATAGTCATTACACAACATTTCTGTGCATTTTCTGGGCATCTCTCTTCTGATCATAGTATAGAATTAGGCCTTTCCCATTAGCTGGCCTGTTAGGGACCTCAATCATTTATCTCAGTTTCTAAACCTATGGATCAATAGTCATTTAACTATTTTAAATTCCAAAGGAACACTAGGTGTTTAGACAGTTAATCCATAAAGATTAGATCAAAGGATACCAAACCTTTTAAAGCTAATGTAAAAATATTTAAAAGTGTCGGCTATCTGCATTTTGGTGCTAATCTATGACCAAATCCATCTGTAGGAACTAGTGCCGTGAGTTGAAAATGGATTCCACTAAGATGGGCCAAGATTTGTGAGCTTGTGGAGGTCTCTTAACCATTTTGAGGCTCAGCATGTCCATCTTCAAAATGATGGAGTTGGAGAAGATGGCTCATCATTTCCCTCCAGTACAGATATTCCATGGTTGTATGACAGAGAAGTCATATGACCTCACTCAGGGTTGTTGCTGTAGACCCAAATACTTTCAGATTCCTGGCAGCTTGGTCACTGACGTCTTCTCACCCATTGTTCTATCTACTTGGTCTGTTACCCACCATTCAGATTTTAACTGTACCCCAGCATACTTCCTCTATCCTGCACTTTTCTCCTCAGTTCCCAGTTATGATCTGCTTTTTGCTTATGCTCCATGCAATCTGCCATGTCTTATTGGCTTTGGCCAACTGTTTTTTGATAGGGTAAACCTTAGACTACACTCTAAATATGTTTCCTGTGACTATGGTACCCAAGGTTGCCTGTAAGATAGGGTTTTGTCTTTTCTTCCATACATCTGCAAGAAAAGAAAAGCTTCAATGCCTATCTGCTTGTACTTTGTAATTGCTTAAAAGATGGGAGTACCTACTGATACCTCTTGACATGGATGAATTTGAAAACATTATGCCAAGTGAAAGAAGCTAGAGATAAAAGACCACATGTTTTTATTATTTCATTTATATGAAATATCCAGAATGCGCAATCCATATAGACAAAAAAATGGGTTAGTGGTTGCCAAGGCTGAGGGGAAGGGAAAATAGGAGTGACTGGTAATGGGTGCAGAGTTTCTTTTTAGGGTAATTGTACGTTCTGAAATTAGAGAGTGATGATGGTCACGCTGCTTTTTGACACACACTAGAACCACTAGATTATCCACTTTAATGGGTGACTTTTATCCTAATTAAATCATCTCTCAACAAATATTTGTTAATTAGGTGAAATATTTAGGTAATGATTTATTTTCACAATGTGGCCTGCTTAGACATTTCAGAGTATTTCAGAAACCAGTTTTAGGGAGATGGTTGGGACTGAGGCGGTGCCTTTTATCTATGTAAGGCTTCCAAGTCTAAAGTGCTTCTTCCCTAGGGAAGAAGTAAGGTTTTGCCTGAAGCACTGTTATCTTAGGATCTGTCCCCTCAAAATCTAAATTCAGTAAAAATAATGAAATGTGAACAATTTCAAAAGCAGGTTGGATTTTGCAGGCAGAGACTTTTCCTGAAAAATAATTGGTTCAACTGGTTATTTCACCATGCCTAGGAGTTTTAGGTGGAATAAACATAATTTCCAGGATTTTAGTAAGCTCTGGAGCCCAACTGTACACAGGACCCAGTGCCCTAATTATTTTAGAAGGCTATCTTCCTGATCCATTCTTCACAGGAAGGTTAATATTCTGTCTTCTCCAGCTTCTGAGAACATGCCCTATTTTTAAAGTCTTCCAGAGAAAATGCTTCTTCAAAGAGATGGGAAGAAAAAGCTTTGCCCTCTGCAGTATTCCCAGCGGAGCTAATCAGGTAGGTGTCTGATCTCCTTGGCATCTACCTGACTCTGTTCTCCCCTGCAGGACTCAACCACTCTTGGAAATAATTGTGAGCATAGTACACCTTTAGAGATTCGCTTTTATTTTGTTTTGGTGTTTTTTTTCCCAATGGATATTCCTTCCACTTACCAGTTTGGTATACCACTAGAATATTGGTGGGGATTCTCAGAGTTCTTCTTAGCTAAGAGGCTTAGAGCATCACTTGAGAGTAACCTCCCAAGCTTTTTTCTGATGTTTTCTGCCTAGAAGTAGTGGCCCAACTTCCCTAAAAAAAAAAAAAAAAAAGATGGTTACTTTCCGTCACACTTTGCTTCTACATATCCTGAGTCTCTTCCTCTTCCATCTTCCGTGTCTCACCATGGCAGATCTGAAAAGTATCTAGGTCAGTCTCATCACTTTGCAGAAAAAAAATTACGATGAAGTAAGTACAGACTTGCCTAGGATGACCCAGATGAAGTACAGACTTGCTGAGGATGACCCAGTAGAGTAAGGATTGAGAATCCAGACCTGGGGGTTCTAGTTGGGTGTTTCCCACACTTCACACTCACCTGATAGCTTCATACCATTCCAATTAGATTCATGCTTCTTTTCCAATAGTAAGAAGTATTATTATGTCATGCATCAACCATGAAGTGTGTTTCTCCCAGAAACTAGCAAAAACAGACTACACTTGAAAGGCAATTCAGTGCTATTGTAGAGATCAGAAATTCTCTAGTGGTCTATATATTGGGCCAACTTGGGGTTGCAGAAGCTTGAAGAACAAAATTCTCTTGAATAGGGGTTGTTTTAAATGATATCATTTTATTCATTTTGTTTCTCTGAATTTTTTGGCAGTGTTTTCTTGCTGTTAATGATGTCATACTGGCAACTATTTTGGGAGGTGGCTATTTAGAATGTTTCATTATCACAAACCAGTTCTGCCAATAGCAACTAACACAGACTTCAGTAGTTTCCCCTCCAGATTGTTCTGATGCTCTGCTGTTATCCCATTGGACTTTAGGGCCCAAACTAGACAGGAATGGAACTATTGACCTCAGTTGATATTTGTAAATTTGCTTCCTTTTTGTGTACCAAGTGTATTACTGATCAGATACCTCTGGTAACGAGGAGTCTTGGACAATTGTGCAAAGAAATATAACCAGAGACTGCACCCCCTGGCCAATTTCTAATAGTGAAACCCAAAGTTGTTCAAGAGTTTCTGTCTTCTTTGGTTTAATTCTTTAAATATTTAAAAACTTTTTTCATTATAGTAAAAATAACATACATGACATAAAATTTACCATCTTAACCAGTTTTAAATGTATAGGCCAGTAGTGTTAAGTATATTCACTTTGTTGTAAAACAAATCTCCAGAAAATTTTCACACCAAACAATTTTCTCTTTTCCCCTCAACCCTTGATAATTATCATTCTATTTTCTGTTTCTGTAAATTTGACTAATTTAGATGCCTCATATAATTAATGAAATCATATTTAACTTTTAATGACTACTTTATTTCATTTAGCACAATGTCCTCAAGGTTCACCCATGTTGTAATATTTAACAACATTTCCTTCCTTTCTAAAGTCAAATAATAATAATAATAATGTGATATGTATTTATCACATTTCATTTATCTGTTGATAGATACTTCCTTGCTTCTTCCTCTTGGCTATTGTGAATAGTGCTGCAGCGAATTTAGGTGTGCAAATATTTAGGTGTGCAAAGACCGTTCCTTTGATTCTTATAGATTTTTTAATTTTTTACATATTGAGTTTTTTTCAACATATGGAAACATAACACACCTTTAGAATCATAAATTTAGTAATATTCTTCATTTAACAAACAAACAAAAACAGAAATATATCCTCTGACTCACCACAATATTTCTTCAGCATATATTGGTGGAAAGTTTTAGCTTCCCCATTCTCCAGATAGGAAAATTGGAGCAATAATGTTCCTTCACATAGCCAACCAGCCGTGGAGCTTGGCCCTGACTTCAGATCTGCTGATTTCCACCTATGTACAGGAATCGACATTGGGGCTTAATTAAGAAACCATATTTAGAAAGAAAAGGTTTGCCATTATTTGGGCAAAGGCTTACTGACTTTGGCAACAGGACCAAGTGTCACACTTTCCTTTGGCAACTGTGGTTATTTCAGTCCAATTGCTATATATTTCCAAGAACGTTCCCTGTGGGACTATTTTGGCTTGCATTTATAAAATGTTAAGGGATAATAACACTTACCAAATACATGTCTAAAAGTTTTCACTGAAATGTTCCATGCTACGCAACCCATTTCTCTTCTTTTTCTTTGTCCTCAGATGCCCTTGCACCCTCTGTATTCCCCAGTCATCCCTTTTGTTCCACCTCAAAGACAGACCCTTCTCCCTTCCTGCTTCCATGTTAAGATAAATAACCAAAAGATTTTCAACTAGCCATCCTGTTATGTAAGTCCAAGTGCCAACATTGTTTCTTCTTTTTGCCCTGCCATCTGATATTAAGGCTACAAGCTGCACACTGTTCCTTGCCCCTAAAGTTCATACATGCACATGCTTCCTGGCTTTCCTCTTCCTCCAGTCCCCCAAGCTTCACCGTCTTGCTGGCCTGCCATCCTATTTATGCATGGTCAGATGTCAGATGCATCTGTAAGGGAGCATGAGCATCCAAGAATAGACAGTGCCTTGGAAATGCATTCATCCTCACAAACCCTGTAGGGGAAAAGACACAGCTGCTTAGGAGTGTGTATTTAAGATGCGCCAAGTAATGACATGAACCATTCCAATTCAGTTCATTTGCAGAGTTCTATGTATATGTGCTCCTTATTTGTCATCTTCTAGTGTGAATATATATAATGCCCCCACAAAGCAGCACATACTTCTTTTAAAAAAACACATATTCTTTTAATAGCTTCATTTTCTTATAAATGTTTTTAATCCTCAGAGTTATCCTGGAAAATAAACTCTCTTCCTTCTCTTCTAATACATTTGGTCAGTATGTCCACTCATGGCAGTAAAGTAGGTAGAAGTTAATCTGTTGAAATGTGTAATTATCTTTTCTCTTACATGTGGTCAGAAAGGTCAATCATTATAGTGACCAGGGAGTGTGAGGGCATTAGTAATTTTTTCATTTATCAATGAACTTTTCTTGAGCACTATGAGCTACATGTTCCTCAGACATTGAAATAATAATCCATTTTCTTGACCAGTGTGTACCTAGCTTCTGTAACTTGATCATTCATTTCCGCTATTAATTTACAAGATGGTCTAATTACCTCTAACCCAGTGGTTCTCAACTGGTGGTAATATTGTCCCCCAGGGGACATTTAACAATTTCTGGAGAGTTTTTTTTTTTTTAAGAGAGAGAGACCGTGAGAGAGAGTGAGGGAGAGAGAGAGGGAAACAAGTTTATTTAGTTTTTTATGTGGCTTTCGTTGCTCCAACACTTCCTTGTGTACATTTTGCTCGGGTTTGAATTCACGTACTCACACATACCAGGCAAGTGCAGTGACTGCTGAGACACCACTCCAGTCCCTGGGGATAGTTTTGATGTTCACAACTGATGAGGTACTAATATCTGTTGCATAGAGGCCAGGAATCCTGCAATTCATAGGAAAGCCCTCTCCTAACAAATAATCATCAGCCCCAATCATCAATATATTTAGATTGAAAAGTCTTTCTGAACATAGTGGCACACATCCCTCAGCTCTGTAGGCTGAGGGAAGAGGATTACAAGATCAAAGTTAGTCTCAGCAATTTAGCAAGACCCTACGCAATTTAGTGAAACCTTGACTCAAAAAACAAATGAAAGAAAAGAGGGCTGGGGATGTGCCTCAGTGGTTAACCACCCTTGGGTTCTATCCCTGGTACCAGAAAAAGAAAAGAAAATCCTGCCCTAAACTATGGGCTCCTGAGAATAGGGACTAGTCAACCGCCATCCTTCTACCTCAGCGACCTCACATGTAGAAGAGCCTCCCAAGTGGCAGCAGTGATAGTTGGTGCAGAATTCCAGGAGTATGAAGATCAACAGGATAAAGTCCTTTTCCTAGAGACTTGGTGCTCAAATGTGATCTGTAAACCAGCAGAATTGCCATCACCTAGAGACTTGTTAGAAATAAGGAATCTCAAGCCTTACATCAGACCTACTGAATCAGAATCTCCTTTCAAACAAACCAGTTAGGGGATTCAGATGTAAGTAAAGGTGCAAAACACTGACCAAAAGGTTTTAGAACCCAGAAGGTGAGGTGAATAGGCTGTAAGTACATGAAAGCAGGGGTCCAGGTTCATGTGGCCACCGTGAGCAAAGGTGTTCTGCCTTGGTTCCTTGCTGGAGCACAGGTCCTGGATGAGCTTAACTGAAGCCCAGGCAACAGCTGGGGTTGAGGACTTCAGAGCCATGGCTGCTAACCCAGGTGAAATAATTCAGTCCCAACAGATTATTAGAAGGCAGTGGTGGGGACATTGAGCAGACACCTAGCACAAGTGGCAGTGGCTGAGTCAAGGAAAGGGGTAGGGCAAGACTCTCAGCAGTCCATGTTGAAGAGGAAGACTGCCAAGCAGCACTAAGAAAGAGGCTGACAGTGGGAAAGGACAGGCCATGTGCCAAACCCAGGCAAGGCCAAGGCTCTGAGACTGCGGGGGTGAGAGGCAGCAGCCCAGACTGGCTACAGGCTGTTCATTCCATCGTCTGGGTGGCTCAGGTTCATTAGTGGAATCGAGTTACTCAGAATCCTTATACAATAGCTCATAGTCCTTCCAGGACTTGATAATGTGGTAATTAACATGGGGATTCCAGGAATGCTTTGGATTTGAGTTCTGTCTGTAGCCCGCTGATGTGTCTGGAATCTGGATATTGAAAATTGCTATTCCAACATTCCCCATATTTCCTTCATGAATGATCAGTGGACTAAAAAAAAATGAGCAAAAGGGCAAATAAAAGCTAAACGGAAGGAAATCTCTGATAGGCCAGTCTGATAGCATTTGTCACATTTTCCAGCAGCTCTTCTAAATCTGCCTGTGGACAATATACTACTATTGTGTTTGAATATTGTGGCATTATACAGTTCATGAGAAATATTCAAGGACTTAAATATTTTGCTTTTGTTAATTTGCATGTATTCAAAAGCCTCTGGAATCCTTTCTTAGGGAGGCTTTGGTTGACTTAACTGAGTTATCTTAGTAACAATCTCACCACCATGACCAAGAATATTTTACTTGCTCAGGAAGATGAGGGAGAATTGATAGCTGCTCCATCTGGCTGGTCAAAACCCAGCTCCCTTAGTAAGCCAGTGGCCTTCCTTTTCCTGCCCCAGGTTAGCTTCAGCAATTACATGTGTCTGACTTATCTCAGACTGGAACAGAGTGAGGTCTGGAAAACCCAGAATCCGCCTCCTGTTGCCAAGAGGAAAAGATTCCTAATCCTCTGGGAAATCACCAATGATTCCTCTGAGTATGTTGTTTTATTGAAAATTATATGTCTGAGCTGTGTTTGCAACTTTATTTCAGATTCCAGCCAGGCCTTGAATGCCAATGAGTTGCATGTCTACTTTTCTCTTCCTCAAGGACTTTCAGGAGCCCATAGGAACTATGAAACCAGGTGTCTGAGGTTCTTCCACTTTGAATTGATCCAGGAAAGCAAAGTCTTGTTAGTGGAATATTTTGTTCTTAAAATATGGGCCACACTTGCCAGAACTCAGTGTTCCTTGCCCACACAGCCCATTAAATGGCAATGGTATCAATGTGTGCCTAAAATATATCTTCTCCTCCCACTTGCCTCACCCAAAGTTGGTCCCATGAGAACCCTGGCCACTGATGAGAGTCTGAAGGTGGCAAATATGTTTGCAGCTAGGCAGGTGATAATCCTTGAAGTAAAATTCCCTCCTCTTTGGGATATATGGTTTCCTGCTCTGGGGTGAAGGGTGAGGGAAAGGGCACCAAATCCTAGAATGAGGCAGTGTTCAAAACATGTGAACAGAGCATGCATCTAGCTACTAACTGTACTTCAAGAATAAATCAAATTCTGGTAAGGTGTAGTCACAGTAAACAGAAGCATTCATGGTTGCTAGTGTTTATAGTCTACAAGAACGAATTGCTAATGGGTCGTTGACAGTGCCTGTTTCAGATGTTCAGATACCCATGAGTTCTCAGGGCTGCACTGGCAGGGACTTTGCTGATCCTGTGGCCCAACTTTAGATTTGTATGAATAAGGAAACTAAGTCTTTGAAGTCCTGGGTAGCTTAAAAATCATCATTTTCAGTTTCAGATTTAGATTTCTGTTTTGCTCACTTAACCATTAACCAGTTTTGTGGCCTTAGTCAACTGTCCCAACTCCTCCTGCTTTAGTTTTCTTTATCTCTAAGAGAGGTCTTAGAACACCTAGTTTGAGGGATTTTTCTAAATTCTAAATTCTAAATGAAATATGAAGCACTTACCAAATTCTTGGCAAATAGAATTCACTGAGCAAAGGTTGTTATTACTATTTTTTCATTGTTGATTCTGTTATTGTCCCAGGTCATGGCACTAGTAAGAACAGGTGTTAGAGTGCAAAGATGAACTACCAGATTCCCAGGCCCAGAGCTTCCTTGATCTCCTTCCCCTCTGTTACCTCCCAAGTTTAGGATTATATACCTAACTCTGCTCATCTTGAAAAAAATCTCTATCTGCAAAAATGATCATGAAAAATTGATTTTTCCTACATGTGAACTGAGTTGCCTTAACCTGCCAGTGAGTTCTGCTGGTCACTGCTTTCCAGTTCATTGGTTCACATTTGGTTAACTACAGTCCTGCATAGCTGTTTAGGATCGTCAGCAAAGAGATTCTCTAGAAAATAAAATATAGCACTGAAGCTGAATTATATTCTCAAAAGCTGTGGTCTGTCTTCATCCTCTCTGTGAGAAGATTACTCTGCCCCTGTAGGCTCCAAATCAGAAGGACTAGGCTTCTAGTCACCAGAGTTAGAGCTCAAGTTCTAGGCTGTGGCAAAATTCAGGGCTCAGTGGGCTGCATATCAAAGCTGGACTCTGAGGTTTGAACTGCAGAGAAACTCTGGGTTAAAAAAAGCACAACAGGACTGAGCAGAATTCTGATTTGATCATTATGCTTTGAGTATATGTGTCAAATTATAATACTATATTCTATAAGTAAGAACAAATATTGTATGTCACCTAAGAATAAAAATTAAATGCTCACTGCATGCGTCTTATTTCAGCCTTCTTCTGAGAAACTCAAAAATACTTTGTTATGATGAGCCTGCCTAGGAAACAAATAGGAAATATGCAATTTCTTCTCTCTGAAATGGAACAATCTAGACTTCAAGCACCCAAACTTCTAAAGCAGTGAAGCACAGGGACTTGGGAATCATGCAGAGTTGGTTCCAAATCCTGGCTCCACAATGCACTAATCACATGGCCTTGGGTTAGGTGTGTGACTTCTCTAAGCCTGTTTTATCATCTGTAAAAATGTAAGCAGTATCAATTAGGACTTGAGAGGATTTCTTTGAGGACAGAGTGAGATAGTGCTTAGCACAGTGCCTGGCATAGACGAGAAGAACAGGAGTGTCCTAATGTTTACTGATTGCCCTTGGCTCAGGAGGAGTATAAAACCAAATCCTCTTATTTTCTGTTTGTCACCAAAGCAAGAAGTAGGTATTTTGCATGTCATGCTTCTCCCCTTTGGAAACATTTGTGCTAGAGGTTGACTTCCTTTCCCTTAGCCAGGATTGCCATGGAGGTTCTAGGTGTGATGGGGTGTAGAGGTTTAGGAAGCTCAGGTATACTCACAGGAGATTCTTTTGAAGATCTGGCCACTACTTTGTCCACACTGCCCTAAACCCCATCACTATGGGGAGAGATTTACTCCCTGGAAAGTCACTTGCTTTATTTTTCCTTAAGAGCGTAGAATATGGCCCCAGGCTAACAGTGCTAAGAACCCTCTTCCCAGCCAGCTGCATTTCCACTCTGGACGATGTAGGGCAGAGGCAGGTGGGGAACAGTTGGAGGTGTAATACAGAGCAATGGAATTAAAGGCAAGGAAGAATGTAGGCAAGAAACCAAGACTCCAAATTCTCTAGATCATCACCCTCACAAATCGAAATGGTTTCCCCAGCACCTCTACGGCACCCCCTACTGAGAAGTAGGCTAGCCATTTGTCACTTTCTTACAGTTCCCTTCCTTTCCTCATGTCATATCCAGTTGGGAAGAGGACTAACAGATCTGCCTGGGTTCTCTGAATTCAAGGGATGCATTTGTCCACCATTCTATCAGAGAATGAGAGAAATAAAAAGACAGAAAAGAGGAAAGCCTAACTACTGACCATGTAATCCTGTGACTAAAAGTATTTCTAATAAGTTTTTCTGTGCTCCATGGAAAGCAGGCACCTCACTTAGACAATCAGCTTCTTTCTTCTAATGAGTGTGGACACCTTTCCTGATGGCAGAAGATGCGGAAACAGATTGCTTGTGACACAGAGTCATGGTGGCATTAGCGGGTTGGTGCAGAACAACAACCTTGCATGCCTCTCCCACCCTGAGAGGTGGCATGTGCAGTGCCTACCAGCCTCAAACCCAGGTCGTTCAATGAGAACTGCCCTGAGTCCCTGTCTTGTTTGAGAAGCAGAAGTTTTTCTTACTCTGGATAGCCCGCAACTCTTTTCCAGATGAATTCAAGTTCATTGCCACTCGCTTTACTCCCTGTATGTGGCCAGCAGAGTGGAAGGAGTGGGATCGACAGAAGGCATCACAAGGCCAAGGGTAGAGTATGGACTAACTGAATACCTGCTGTGAAACCCTTTACTCAAAGTGTCCTGGAGAAACATTTCTTAATTCTAAATAAAGGACTGTCACCATCAATAATAATGTCCCACAATTATATTTCAAATTCATATAAACTCTGGTTTTCAGCGTGCTTCACCACTCCATCTCTCACATCATCCTTAAAACGTTACCCCAGAGCATGCAAGTTATTACCATCTTACAAGTTAGCCAATGTCGAAAAAAAGGTTGGAACCATACCCTTCTAATTTTGTTCAAAATAGAGTAAGTGGTAGGAATTATCTAGAAGTAATCCAAAAGATTAATTCATCAGCTTCAGGGACAGCAGAATATTGGTAAATATTGTAATGTATTTTATTTTCCCTTGGAGCTAATACTGCCATCTATCCCTTATATGCCTCATCGCACCCTCTCAAACTCTCTTAGCAAATTATTTTTTTATATGAAGCAGAAAGATTGTCTTCATAAGCTCCAGTAAATTAAAGCCGTTAAAAATGCAGCATACCCAGTTTTCCAATCCTATGATCAAATCCATTTATGGGAAGAAAGTAGCCAAGAAGCCAGTGTGATTCCCAGTTGGAGTGCAGGCGGAAACAATTTGTTGGACAAAGTGGCCAATTTTTGCCTGATGTGTGTGCCCCATTTCTTGCACCCACACACTCATTAGCCTCAGTAAACAGGGAGGTACTGCATTTAAGAATATCAGTCCATATGAAGCTCACATTTAACTCGTACATCTTTCTCTTAATAGGGTAGAGAATTCTTCATTTGAACATTTTAAAATAGTAGACCCTCCTCTTAGATTAAGGATCAGTCATTAAAGATTCATTCATTCCCTGGAACTGTTAATCTCCCAATGCTAAGATCTCCATGCTTCCAGTCAGTGAAGTGTTTTGAGATTTTTGAGTGTATATGTTTAAAAGCTGTGTAAAATGTCCAATTTGCTTTATTTTTCTAAATATACAGATGACTAGTATCTGGAAGAATAAGTCTGTAGACATGATTAAATATTTACTTTACACAAACTTCATACAAAACAGTGTTTTTATTCTCAGGATAGGGACATATTGAAAAAAATCTATGTTAAATTTCTTTCTGAAAACTACATAGACTCAAGCAGGTAGGTTAGCATCCTGTTTTATTACAAAGTAGAAAATGATCAATCTGGGTAGAATTTTAGACCTGAACAGATCATGGAATTTTTTTTTCAGATTTAGAACTCAGTTTCTTAGAGATTAAGTAAGACGTGTATCCAAAATTATACAACAAGAAAGTAGCATAAGCAGGACTATCTCATCTCTTTAAAAAACCAAAAATTCTCCTAATAAATAATTATGGAACATATGTTTATATATCATTGAGTCACTTGTTCTGAAACAGGAGTTCAGAAATGAATAGTATATGATGTCTGTCCTCAAGAATCCACTTTCTCTTTCTATGACTGTTGACACAGTTCCTAGTGGTAAGACCAGGAAAAATCCACAAATATCCTGTGCCTTCTGTTCAGCAAGACAGTTAAGAAAAACTTTTGTAATAGTCACATGACCAAGGCAGCTATACATGGTCAAGGAGGCCTGGGTTCAGAACTGTCAAGTAAAAAAAAAAAAAAAAAAAAAAAAAAAAAAAAAAAAAAAAAAAAAGAACTGTCAAGTAAAACCACACCTGAGTATGTTGCTTGATGTGACCATAGCCTACAGGGAGTTTCTAAGAGACATAGAACAGATCCATCCAATGCTTTGACAACAACCTGGGCGAAAATACAATGTGATTAGTGAACTTGATGATATTGTAAAGGAAAGAGATAGCGAAAAGGGAGTCCATGGTAGTTTCAGCATTACCAAACATTTCTTACAGGATGAAAAATGAATAAAAAATAAAATAATGTATGAAATATAAAATAACACCAGGAACTCCCTAACATGACAATAAGCATAATTTTGCAGAGTTCTATCTTTAATTTTATTTGGTAAAAAGGGAAATAAAAATAATCATAAGTAAGATTTAGGAAAATTATATTACAAATGAAAAAGTGAAAATTTTGCGTTAGCAACTGAAATTTTACCCATGATTATGTTATTTCTTAAAAGTCTTTTAGCATTCTATATAGAGACTGATTTTGACCTTCCCTGCTTTCCTTAAAGTGACATTTTGAATTTTGTACATTATGTACAATCTTTTATATTCTGTATTTTGTTTCAACACATTGGCAGGAGAAATGATGGATGTTTCAAGTACATGTTAGCTACTCCTTCTATTTCTATACATTAGCATGCATTTGTGTAAAGAAAACATGCAATTTAGAATTTACTTGCAATTTCAAATGTCCACTCAATGAAAATCACATAGTACTTAGAGAGCTTGAAGAATTCACTAACTGGTTTTTCCACCCATGTAGTCAATAGGAAAAAAAATCAGAAAATATTAAAGTCATGAAAGATAGTAAAACAGTATTTCAACTAGAAGTTCAACAGAGCCCCTAAATGAGGCATAACACCATCATGAGAAAGGTATCATTTATCATTTTGTTGGTATCCATCTTCTCTCTCTCTTCCTAGAATGTAGTCAATAGCGCCTTCATGATTCAGGCAGCTCTGAACAAGGAGATGTCATTCTAGGAAATTTTCAGACCTATCCATTCTGCCCTTAGGATCTCCTACTTAAAGAAAAAATACTTGAAGCACTTTTTAGCATTTGTTCTAGAATCACTGCTAATATTTTTCAGTTGCTACAGAGAGAATACTAATGTGCTTGCAAATCAGATCTGGCTAAATGGATTAAGGACAGTGGATTGGAACCTGTTCCTTATTTCCTTACAAAATGAAGTAAATTATTAGGTTATCTGGCCAAGACCCAGGAGTAATAGCAAGTTCTATAGACAGTAAGGGCAGTTCTCAAATTCCCAGAACTGCAGCTGGCCACCAGGAGTGCCTTTCTCCCTTCATCACCAGCATGCTCTCTCGGGTTGACCCTCTCTTTCCCCTCCACCAAGGAGTAGCAAGAGAGGGATTTTCCCTGTAAGACTTAATGATTGCTATCTCTAAACATAATGAATTCCAAATGCAAATTGTTTGTGGATGAGCTGAGTATAAGTGCTTGTATGTGATTAGGGATTTAATTTATAGGATTAATAATTTTGATACTATTATCACTACACAGAACTTCATAAAATCCAGTGTCAGTATCTCATGATTCATAGGTCTCAGGTGACGTATTTTCTTCTTATGATTAAAATCTTCTGGTGGAGCCTAATCTTGCCCCTTTTTATTCATCACATAGATAACCTTCAAAGCATAATACTAAATAGGTAAAAATGAATGTTAGGACAAAGAATTTCTTGCTTCAATAATGTTTATAGATATTTAAACAAATACATATATTTAGAATGACTACTATTAACACCAAATCATTGCAATGTTCATGGTGATTTTTACATTCAATATCACATTAAATCCATTTGTTAGTAAATAATTTTAGAGTTATAGATTCTTTGTGGTCATCATTTCTCTCATGTTTATGCTGTGTTTCTAAAGAGATTTGGGAACAGTTCTAAACTTAAACCTAACTTTTTTCCTGTTTCCCCTCCATAATAGAAATCATCCACACAGATTATAAGTACATGTAAATCTAGACCGTATTTTAAAAATGGATTATTTAATAGTGTCTTTTAATTATTAGGGAATAAATCATGACCAGTAAGTGATATTTTTATTTGTTGCTTTTTATTTGTTCCTTCTAGATTGCTGGTGGTGATGTATATAATTTTATTTTAATAACACAAGAAAGACATAATATTGTGTCATTTTAAAATATAAAATTAAAACAATTGGAAAGTTTTAAAAAGTAAAAAGTGAAATACCACCTCAAATTTCTTTTTACAAATAAGAGGTAACTGCTAGTTGGTTCTGGACAGATTTTTCTAGATCTTCTTAGGCACTTATTAATAAATGTGTATGTGTACGAACAGTGCTATTTTACTGATGTTATATGTATTGTTATACAATTTGACGTTTTTTAAAATTAAAACTATGCCCTATATTTTTTATCAGTAAATTTAAGTCCACCATTTTTTAAAATACCTGCCTGTATTCAAATACTAGCTTAGACACCTAATATGTCAGGTCTCGTACAAGTTACTTACTGCACCTTCAAAAACAATTGAAGATTGTTGTTATGAAGATTGAATTATTCTGTGAAAGGTACCTAGAATAATTTCTAACAGCTAGTAAACAATCAATCAATATATATAACAATCAATATATATAATCAATATGTATAAGAAATGTGTGTATATATATATATATATATTTCTAACAGATAGTAAACAAACAATATATATTGTTCCACATTTGTTTCCAAATATTTTTAACAAGCAATGCTGCATTAGGAATCTTTATGATTCTGAATCCTTGAAACTTTATTTATAAAACTTTACCATTGAGATAATAAACTCTTGGAAGTAGAATTGCCTGATAAGGGCATGCATAAATAATCTCCTTCCAGTTTTGACCATAAAGATTACTATTGCAGTTTGAAGTGAATAGGTGGCAAATGCTAGTTGGTTTTCCCTCTTACTGTTCAGTGTCTTATTTAGAACTTTAAACATCATGGCCATGGATTCTGTTGACCCCATCTCTTTCTGTGCTCAAAACTTACTAAACCTGCTACTTAAACCTTCATATAATTATCAAAAACTTATTTACCTCCATGCCAATCAGTATCATTTTTATGATAACATCTAGATACTCCATTTTACAACCAACTCAATAATTTTAAGAGTTTGACCTTTTCTCCTTTTTGCTGACAGATATTATATAAATGAATATTCCATACAGACTATAGAACCCATTTCATTCATATGTCTCTGAGTGTGTAGCAAAAGAATAAATAACATCCAACTGAGAACTTTTCAGGTTCTTTGAAGAATCCAGAGAGAAACTAGGTCAAAAGCTTAATAGAATTGCTTTCTCTGCCTTTCACTTAGCATCAGTACAGTGCTTTTACTTTCACTTACAAAGCCCTAATAGGACTAGATATTAAAAAGTCCCTGATATTAAGGGAAGATGGCAGTGTTTAATTTCTACCTGGAATAGGCTTCTGTTGAGAAAAATGTGATTTTAAAATATGAATGATTGAAACTTTCAATGACTGTATACAAATTCCCAAACTCCAAGTTCAGATGAAGGTCCTTGTAATTGAACACAGCAATATCAGTATAATTTTATTTAAAATCCAGAGCTATGATGGTCAGTTGTATTGCAGATCTGCCATTCACTCATTTGCTCCTTATTTTTAAACTTTTTTTCATATGACAAATTCTTTTTAGCTCCTCCTGCATTCTCATGCTTGCCTCTGCCTTTGTGAGGCTTCCATACCAGTAGGCTACACAGAAATAAGGAAAGAAATGAATGAAAACTAAATGCAAGTTATGAGCAAATGCTATTAAAAAATTAAAAGGTTCAATGAGAGTCTTCTGAAAAAGGAAGAGGACCTGATTTTCATTAAGTGGCCAGGCAAATAAATAGCAGAGGACAAGCATTCCAGGCAGAAGAATCAGCCTGTACAAGGATTTTGTGGCAGGTTAAAAAAAATGATGTTCTTAAAGAAGGGAAAGAAGGCCACTGGAACAAAACGTGGCAGTAGGTAACCCAGAATCAAGACGGAAAAGTTCACAGGCCCTCCTCTAATGTGATTTATGGTCTCTCAAAGTCAGTTGATGTTAATTTTCAAATGCCTATTTTCTCTGCCCCATCTGAAAGAATGGAGAAATAAATGGTTTTATTACAGAGTTAGGTGAGATAATAGGCAAAATAATAGAACATTCTTTTTATCTCCTGTTGGCACTATTCAGGGACATAACTCCACTGGTCCTGCAGCCCTTTGCTCAGGATGATTTAGCGAAGACCCCATTGGTGGTGCTGAGTGTAGGGTATAATTCAAGGGTGGAAGGCTTGGCTAGAATGCCGGAGGCACGGCACACGCACGCACGCGCGCACACACACACACACACACACACTCACAGAGTGGTGTGTTAAGAAGAGAATCACATTTTCTGAAGTCAATTTACAGAAGCCTTCCAAGGTTTTATTGACTGAAAAGATCAGTCACTCCTCTGGGTGTGTTCCCTCTATAGGTCTTCCTTCCACACCTTAGTATACTGTGAAAGGAGCCTTCCTGAGACAGGTTTGCCCCATGAAGGTAATCGTGCAAATCGTGGAAACTGGCCAACTAGATCTCTAGAGGAGTGTTTCTGGAAGCAGCCATTCCATAGCAGCATCTCCCAAATCCCACTTAGACCCTGGAGACAAGGCTCGAAGTCCCAGGTGGTATTCCCTGCTCGTTCGGCTATTCTATTGCCTAACCCTCCAAATTGCCATCAAATTATGATGCAGGAAAAATGAGAATGAGAGAAAAATAGATCAATATTATGACAGGTTGGCAACGAGTGTTTGAAGGTTCTTCTAGTGTAAATTAGCATCCCAAGCAGAAGAGTTCCGAAAACATTCTGTAAATGCCCAGATGCAAGCACATATATCGCAGGAGTAAACCCCGTATGTGTACTGATCCTGTGGTGTTTCCTCCCTCTCTTCTCCATTTCTTTCCACTGTAGCACATGTGAAGCTCTTTACATTTCATATGTGGTAAAATTAAAATGAATAGACAACTAACCATGCGGTGCTCAAAGTTAATGTGATATTAGATCTCTGGCATATGTTAATCAGAGAGGCTTTCTAATCCACTTGCAATTTGTAAGAATTTTAAAATGAGCTGGTAGGTGCTGAAAAGAGGTAAAGGCAACTTTTCCAATAATTGGAGTAGTGTGGCTGAGTATGACTTCAACCTTGCAGTAAAAATTAAGAGTGAATCTATTTTAGCTCATTTTATGGAATAGAGTTTTCAAATGTTTGCATTAACTGAAAAATCCAGTGGACAAAATGCATGAACATAAAATAAGAGCTTGTCGAGGAACACAGGAGTTATTCTTTAAGTATCTGAGGACCTGGTGCTTTCAGAGGCAATTGAAGTAGCACTTCTCTTGAGTGTCAGGTGGCCAGACTCAGGCATGGGGCATTTTCAAAATGCAAATTCCCGTGTCTGGATATTGCAGTTACCCCCAGGAGTGCCCCCCAATTACCCTCCCTTATCCCTCCCTTCCCCTTCCCACTATATCTCTAAAAAAGTATTAGGTTGTAAAACATTACATCTTATCTGGATTTAACACATGCTAATAGACCAACTTTCTCATTGTCCAGGGTCTAGTCCCCACCTCCACAGATGAGTGGAGACAATCGACCCTTAGATCTCTGGGTTAAGCTGATTTTACTCATCATGATCTCTTCCACAGCCATCCATTTACCTTAGAAGACTGCAATATCATTGTTTCTAATTGCTGTGTAATATTCCATGGGATAAATGTACCACAGTTTTTGGATCCATTCTTCCAGTGAGGGACATCTGGATTGTTTCCATAGCCTAGCAATAGTGAATTGTGCTGCTATGAACATAGATGTTGCTGTGTCACTATAATGTGCTGATTCTAAGTCCCCTGGAAAGATACCCAGGAGTGGAATAGCAGGGTCATATGGTGGACTCATCCCTAGTTTTTTGAGGATTCTCCATACTGCTTTCCAGAGGGGCTGTACCAGTCTGCAGCTGCACCAACAGTGTGTTAGTGTGCCTATCTCTCCACAGCCCCTCCAGCATCTATTATTGTTTATTTTCTTCATCATTGGCTTGATCAATGTCCTCTTGTGAGAAGTCTCTATTTAGCAATATCCAGAATATATACACATTTTATATTATTTTGTTAAAAACTTGTAAGGTTGTTCAAAAATAAAAAATTTTAAAAAAAACTAAATGAAAGTGATTCTGTCTTTCTCTCTATCACTGTCCCTCTATCTTTGGAAGAAAAAAAAAGATTAAACTGCTTTTTTAAAAAAATAAATTAAATAATATGGCACTATCACTGTAAAAAAGAAAAAAAATCCCTGTGTCTGGAGTGGGGGCTTTGCAGTTACAGCGCTTTCCTGGTATGCACTAGGACACTAACTCAAACCCAGCACCACATACGCAATGAAGTGTTGGAGCAACAAAATCACCATGAAAAACTAAATTAAAAAAATGCAGTTCCCATTAGGCTGTTTATAGAAGTGC
This sequence comes from Aplodontia rufa, assembly GCA_004027875.1. Classification (NCBI taxonomy): domain Eukaryota; kingdom Metazoa; phylum Chordata; class Mammalia; order Rodentia; family Aplodontiidae; genus Aplodontia; species Aplodontia rufa. The sequence continues at coordinate 55,392 of PVKS010010228.1, forward strand.
ACTCCTCCTCCGTCCACAATCCCTGAGATTCCTCCTCCTCCTCCTCTTTTTGGAATTGGGTATTGAACCCAGGGCTGCTCTACCACTGAGACACATCCCCAGCCCTTTTCATTTTTTGTTCTGAGACAGAGCCTCACTAAGTTGCCTAGACTGGCTGGCCTAGAACTTTCAATCCCCCGGCCTCAGCCTCCTCGGGAGCAGGGATTGCAGGTGTGCACCTCCACCACACTCAGCAAACCCTGGCTTCTATGAGAAAAACTGTCACAGCGGCTCATGTACACGTGGGAGATAGTCATAGAGTGCAAGTGAAGCCCATGTTTTCTAAGAGAGGAACCCAAGAGCCCCAGGTGACTTTGAGAATGTGAGAAGGAAGACTTACCTTCCTGTCACTGTGCACGGCCTTTGCTTTCCTTTTCTTTTATTTGTGTTGTTTCATTGAACAAAGGAAGTAAGATATAAAGTCAAGGAGTGATACCAGTGTCTTTCATAAACTAAAGTCTTTGAATCAACAGTTGGACAGCTATGTGGACTAAAATGCCCGTATAGAATATCCACAAGGAAAGTTGTTACCATAACACTTACTAGATAATAATGGGATTTGCAGGTCTTTCAAATCCAGTTAATTCATGCTTAAAATTACCTACGGCAACAAAAATGTTTTGTTCTCTGGTTTCAACATAAGGCGCTGTTTTTAGAGAACTGATTTTCCTTTGCTATAATTCTCTTATTTTTGAGCATCTAACGAAGACTTGTGTAGACAGTTAAACAGGAAAATGAGAAAGCAGCAAGATCTTTCAGGAAATATGCTGTTATATACCTGGCCATGATTCTGCCACAATGTTTTTGTTCGTTTGTTTGGGTATTTGTTTTTGATAGTTCTCCTATATCTGTAGAAAGAGACGGAATTAAATCTAATGTTATTTCCAATTTTTGTAAGAATCAATGCTATAGATAGGTCACATGGGAAATGTAGATGTGCCTAAAACTACTAAACTAAGATAAAAGCATAGAAAAAAATGTTTAAAGCAGCAGAAGCTGGGTGCTCTGATACACACCTGTGGTCAATCCCACGTACGTGGGAGGATGAGGCAGAAGGATCACTTGAGTTTGAGACCAGCATGGGAAACACAGCAAGACCCCATCTCTAAATATATAAATAAACAAACAAGCAGAAAACTTTCTGGCCATGAAAGAGCAGTCGTTGTCTTCCTTGCCACAGTCCTTGTTCATTAACTCACGTGGTGCAGTTCACTTGACTTAGTGGAAAAAAGCAGCAGTCAAAGTTGAGACTAAATCATCAGCAAAAACTCTCCCTCCCTCAGATTCCCACCAAGTGGCCTATGTTGTCCCAAATTCACCTCCACAGACTTCTTATTTCTCCAAAAGAACCCTTGCTTCAGAGTTCTCCTAGCACCAACTTCCTGCCTGTGTATATTTCTCTTCTGTCTTATTTCCTCAGACCCCATCCCTGTCTGCCAATCTGATAATTTCTTTTTATTTAAAAAATTTCTTTTTTACAAATTTTTCATTTCCATGTTGCCTTTCCAGGGAACAAGTGTGTAATAGGCTGCAAAATAAGGCGTGCTGGTGAGAAAAGTGTGGAAGGCACTTTTGGATTTCCTCACAAACTCCTAATGGGAAATCATATTTGTGACTTGAAAAGGGAAAAAATAGCCCCTTTGTGTAGTAACGTAAGCTGTGCTTGTGAGTTTTCTAAGGAAAACATTACTATTCATAGTCTAAGTACATTTTCTGTGAAAACCAGGATTTGGTTAAACTACCTATTTTGTGTGTGTGTGTGTGTGTGCATATGTGTGTGTGTGTGTGTGTGCATGTGTGTGTGTGTGTGTGTGTGTGTTATTCTTTTGTAGCTTATATCCTTGTACTTTCTCCAAAGGCCAAAAAAGAAAAAAAAATGATTTTGCTTAAAGATTTATACACATTTGCGTAAAAAAAAAAGTGAGAAAGGAATCAATCCTTGCATTTCAACATTAAATTTAGCCCTAAAACAGTGTTTTAAAGAACATTCAGTATTTTCCAATCAAGAGATAGAGTCATTTAGAAGAGGCATCTTAGAAGTGAAATTTTTGGAGGTTTCAGTGAAAAATAAAATATATATGTTGTTCACTTGAGCTGTTGGTAGACTGGTAAAATATGCCCCTGTCCTTTCCCACTTCCAAAGGAAAGCTGTAATTTGTAATTTTGCCAGTGCCCATGAAGAAAATACTACATGGACAATTTCACGCTACAGTTGTGGGGTTACTGAATAAAGACCTGGGGAGATGTAGGGGCAGTTGAATCTCACACTCTAGGGTAAAGCATTGTTGTTCTGACTGTGAGGTCATCCTTAGCTTGGTCATTTCAGCTGAGGTGGAAGGGAAGGAGAAGATGCTGGGGCTAGGGAGCATTTGCCATGTAATAGCCAACAAGAACGTCCCACACTACCGGGGCTGTACTGAAGTCAGATCTCCCCACAGTGGAGCTACTGTCATTTCTTTCCTCCTTTAGCTGAGCTCATATTCCTTTTAAGCCTATTGTAAAGTCTTAATCTTTGCCTATATTTTCTTTTTTATGATCAATTAATAGCTTTCCTAAAACATACTTTTGTTCACTAAAGAAAGCAGATGAGCAGTTCATTTTAAAGTTTCATATCATGTGTAGGAAGCCCTAGGATCCATATTTCTGGTGTCTGTTTTTTAGATGGAAATTCCTGAAAACACCACCAGGAAGCCAAACCTCATGCAGGCTGATGAGCAAGATGGTGCAGGTCACATGAAGCACTGCATGTGGTTTGCAGTCTTCAGAGGTCCATGAGGACAAAGGTCTGAGGAGGGGAAAGCAGAGGTGGCTTCAAAGCCAAAGGACAAAACTGCTTTCACACTGAATTTTCCCCTTTTCCTTTCCTGGTTGCTTAAGGCACCATGCAGTAGAGTTTCAAGGCCTTGTGTGCCCCTGCCTTTCCAGAATCCCTGCAGGAGCCAAGGTAGAGCTACAGCTTGGCAGGGCTGATCCAGTCAGTAATGAGCAGTGGAGCCCTGGGGAAAATTACCTTCTGTTTCCATTCTTCTTCTCTGCTCTCCAGAACTAGCCAGGAGTTAAAAAGGCACACAGAAGTCAGAGTTGAAAAGTAAATTAATTTGCCTAAAGTCAGCACAGCTAATGGCAGAGCTCCTTTTAGAATCCATGGTTTAGCTGCCTCCTGGTAACTGGCTCTTTACCACTACATTGTTTCTTTCCATGAGGAATAAGAAAGTGCCCAGCTTAGAGTAACACCATGAGATCATGCAGAACAGGTGGGACGAGAGTTGATAAAAATGAATTTTATCTCTGACCAGGATGGCTTTTCATTATCACTGCCTGCAGGGCTCCATGAAGTTTCCCCCTTTCAAGTCTCCATCCTTCCTCTTCCTCTGTCCCTCACTCCAGCCTTCATGACCCTGCCTTCCAGTTATGATAAGTTGGAGCTAAGAATCCCCCTTTTCTTCGCATGTGCATGTACACACACACACACACACACACACACACACACACACACACACACAGTTAGCTGAAAGACTTGGTAACAGAATTGCCATTTGCAGGAAGCTTTAGGGCAAGTGCATCTCTGGCATCCGGGATATTGTTCCTGTTAGAACAATAAAATATCTTGAGTTTGCTTGTTTCAGACTATGATTCAAATGCACTGTGGTAATACAAATTTCTGTTCAGTGCAGAACTCCCATTACATCTCTGAGAACATGTACAGCCTGCTGCCAACCGATGTTTTGGAACCACAACCCTTTTGCAAGCTTTTAACTCTCTGACATCTCAACCAGACACTTGACTTCTCTACCTAAGATTTCTTGTATTGCTCTCTTATTATTACATGTGTGTTTGTCTTTTCTACCTGGCTAGAAATCATAATACCATATATTATGCTTTTTTGTTCAAAACTGGTTTTGTTCAATAAATAGTTGCTGACCAATGAGTAACATGTCTTTTTTAGTATTCTCTGCCACACAAACAAGATTTGGAAGTGCAGTAGAACATCATTTATTGAGCTCCAAATTATTTAAGATTCCTTTTAGAAAGTAGGGAGTCTTGATGACCTTTTACTCCTCTGGAAGAGGACAGAAATCACTTGCAAACCCTTCTAGTGACTTCTTGAAGTGTGACTCCATGGCTCATATTTCAGTCAAATGGCCTGAAGGCATGATTCCAACCTGCCTGTGGTTGTATCAGCTTTCTCTTGAAAGCGCAAGGAAAAAAACACATGTGCAGAGTTGGCTGAGTCAGAAGCTTGGTCAGACTAATTAAACACATGTGACTTATGAGGCAACCTGATCCGAGGGGCACCGGCATTATCCACGGTTGTTTGACTTCAATGGAGAGTTGATGGTACTGCATGGTGTGTGTGTGTGTGTGTGTGTGTGTGTGTGTGTGAATAAAACTGTTCCTCTTGCACAGGACCATATAGAAAGTCATCAGTGGCCTGGAAGCAAAACTGCCTAGTTCATTAGACTGGTCCTTAGCTCAGTTGCCTTAGAAATTGACTTTCCCACCTCATAGCCCAGTCATCAAAGGTCAGTCGGTCTTTCCTATTGACCATCAAAGGCTGAACCCCAGGGAGTTCATTGTCCACAAAACTCTCTTCTAAACTGAGTTTTGAAGAAAGCTCTTGCGTGGTTCTTACACGAGCATGTGTCCAGTGTGGTTATATCTAAAAGTATCTGCATTTGAGACAGTGGCAACCTGGGAGGCAATCTTGTCTTTTGAAAGTGCTACTTAGATTACAGTGTGGAAGCTTGGGTCAGAAGCAGACCAACAGAAGTTGTCCTCCTGTGACTCTGTGGTTACTCCTGCAGCAAAACCTTCTCTCTTTGAAGATAAAATGATGTAGAAAAAAAAACGGAGTGAAAATGTTCACTTCCAGAAACTGCAGAAGGCACCATGGTAGGTTAATCCATTCACTCACCGGACAGCTGTCTGCTGCATAGTATTATCCACGACGTGTCCGACTCTCTCCTAGGCACTGCATGTTGACCAGGGAACCAGCCCAGAGTCCTGACCTCAGGCTCTTAGGGAGCACTTTCCCTGGTTCTCACGTTTTTCTTCTGTGGATTTTCTGCAGTATTGTTCACATTTCAAACATGTTTACAGTTGTCTTCCAATCAAAAGGCCACGTAAAGAACTTAGGCAAAATATTCTATTAGTAAATACCATGAAAGAAAAAAAATGAAAAGTAAAATATTCCATTCATGATTTTATTTTTTAATGCACAAAGACCATTGTGGTTGATTTTTTAATCTATCTCAATTGACTGGATTAACAAGTTGTTCTGTTGTAAAAACTTCATTATCAAAGTCCAGCGAAGAGAAATGAACAAAACCCACACCTCCGCAGGTGTTGCCACTTGTATGAGCAAAACCATTTACTATGTTTGACCAAGAGAGCAATTATTTAACTTGGCACATGAGGCTCAGAAGAGGAGAAAAATTATCCCTGGTGTAAACATGGCTGTCTTCCCCTGTTGGTGACAGTGGGC
>PVKS010010229.1:0-60892 GCA_004027875.1 Aplodontia rufa
AATACATAGCTCACAGTTTCAAAGAATGTGCTGATGTTCAATAATGAAAACCAAGAAACAAATAATTATGACCTAGCACTTCATGTGCTGCAGTAGAGTTGATAAAAGCATGATGGGTACAGAAAGAGTTATCAACATAGAATACTTTTAGAGAGTGTTGGCCCTGGTTTCTGAAGTGTTTTTAGGAGTCCATCCAGTACTCATGTAAATGTGGCTGTGGGGAGGCACTAACAGTCAATGGAAAATGCTGAGTATCTTCTATTACTTTAGTGTGTATACACTTTTTGAACTTAAATTGTGTTGTAGGTAGTAAGATACATGTCAAATGCGATTATACCGAGAGTCACTCAACTTGCAATCAATGCTGTGAAAGAAGCCCTGTATTCATTCAGTGGATGTGTTAACTATCAGTGCCAGCCATTCTGTGGTGTCTTCAATATGTTAAATTTTGTGGGAAATTGTCTGAAAATGATCCGATGGACTTTCTACCTCCAAAACTGAGTGTTTTAAGTAACATTTTTCTTTTAACATTACCCAACTTTAGATATTTTGAGATAGTAACACAAAATGAGTTATTACCATGCAACTTGGAGTTTTGAGGCAAGATGAGAATGTGAGTACAATAGAAAAACTGGTATAATCATTTTAATCTTAATATACAAAAGCCAACTCTTCTTTTACTATTGCTAATATAAATTTTAAATATATTCATATTGAAAATAATCTTCTAGATAAGCTAAATTTTCTTAATTGTAGTGAGTAATCATTTTATATGTTAATGTTTGTGATTTTTTTAAAAGTCATTCTCAAGAGAATTATGGATCTCACATTATGAAACTTCTAAGAATGAAAACAATCTTGTCATTCAATGACATTTAAACTGACACACATAATGAGTTTGAATTTTCATTCTATTATTCAAAAGTTATATATGTGGCACCTTCTAAACCTTTTTTGTCTTATATGTAAAATAGTGCTGTTTCACATTTTTAGATTTTAAAAACCAAATAGAATTACTAAAAGCAAAAAAAAAAACCCCAAAAAACTATAAGCTGTATGTGTGTGTGTGTGTGTGTGTGCGCGCATACATACATATAGAATGGCCATGAGAACAAATATATCCTGCCTTTGCCTCAATAATTAAATAATTTGGTAATCAAGGAAAAGGTCTGTAGTTCTCAGTTGAAGTGTCTCTAGGCAATACTTCAGCAAAAGATAGCAGAAAGAAAAGCTTTGTTCACCTGGATTTCCTTCTTTTTGGTTAATGTTTACACTTTGAATTTTCATAGCTCATTTGAATGCCCAAAACTCATGGATACAACTCCTCTGAGACTCTTCTTAGTAATTTAAATCAAAGCCCAAAGTTAATCTCATCACTTTCTTTGTTGTGACTGGAGAACACACTGCATGTACAAATGTGATTGCCTAAGTACGCTATCAGTCTCCTAGATCTACCAAAACTATAAAAGCAAAGCAAATAACTTTGCTTGTACTTTACTTATGTTGGATAGTTTATTGACCTGCGTGCAGCATATATTTTTATATTCAAACGGGGAGTGATTTTGTAACATTTATCAGAGACAATATTCATAAACCATTTGTCATTTTCTGTTGGAATAAAATAAAGCAAAGCAAATGAAGCCACCAGGTGAGGACTACAGATATGCCTAACATCTTGCTCACTCCTTAGTTCCTTTTATTGGTGACACTTTTGAGAACTTAAAGTAGTCTCACATCAAATGTAATAGAAACAGAAAAGAGAAGGGTGTGGTCCTCAGAATGGCCCACTAATCTAATGAGTCTACCAACACTCTAGCTTGTTTGTTGTTTTTAATATTTTTTGGATTAGAAAAATAATTGACACTCAGAGCTGCAAGTATCCAAAGAAAGCTGATGCACCTGTGTCCCCTCTCCTAAATATAACACAATAAAAAACCAAACACACACACAAATGCAAAAGACTAACAGAGAGTAACAATAAGTCATCACTTTTTCCCTTGAGGACTACTTAAATTATTTGCTTTGAAATCCCAAATACTCGTAATATTTCTGTGTCTGCTTTCCTGACAACATAAAGCACATGTTGAGGATCACCTGATGTATCTAGCACTAAGTAGCTTTTATAGCATTGTATTTTATTAGAGTTTAAAATAAATAACTTTTTGTTTTGAAAGAGAGAAGGTCAGTTAGAAAGAGAGAGACAGAGAGAATCAATTTTTATTTAGTTTTTCACATGGCTTTCATTGCTCTTACACTTAGTTGTGCATGTGGGCACTGGGGTTTGAACCCATTATTTGTGCATGCCAGGCAAGCACTGTAACTGCCGAGCTACTGCTCCAGCCCCCCAAATAAATACCTTTTTAAAAAGACATGTTCCCATACTTAAGGCAAACATAATAATTATAAGACATGGAGTGAAAAATAATCTTTCAATTACTCAGACACAGACTCTAACATCTGAACAACCAGGGAGGTAGGAGATGAGTTTTTAAGATAGTCATATAAACAAACAAAATTAATAACAACTCTCAACATATATTTAATACAAGAAAGTATATTTTGTTACTGGATTTATGGACAAGGAAAGGATTGATGTTTCTCGCCAAATTCTTTGGAAGAGCAAAAAATTTAGAAAAACCTAAATATATTTAAGAATTAATTTGAAAGAACCAGCTCAGTCGACTCAATGCAACCAATAGATTCCATATTATTCATATTAGAAAATATAGAGGCCACTTATACTCTGATATTCCTCAAGGGAAAGCTTTTCAAATAAGAGTTCAAATTTCTTCTGCATTTCTGGCTACTTCTATTTAATTGATATAGTTGTGAATAGACAGGCGAAAAAAACTGAACCATGAATTTTGTTAAGTTGAACCAGAAACCACAGTATCAAAAAATTGAACCCTAATACCCAAATAGATAATAAATATTTTGAAATAATTAATTCCATCATATAATGTGTGTCTCATTTAGTTTATTGGTATTAAGTGAAGGTATGAAACATGAAAATGAATGATAAATGATTGGCGTAACAACTATTTAACCTCAGAGATAAGCTTTGCATTTGAAAGTAGGTTATTTTTCCTGGTATACATATTATGAAATATAAATGAGGATTGATGGCAGCTTGAATTAAAAAGTCAATAATCCCACAGAGAACATTTGAAATCATTTTGTTACAATCATTTTCAGTTAGGAAGTGCACTTGATGAATTTGTCTTTTCCTTTCTGTTGGCAATGCATGAGAAAAGGAACCCAGGAAGACCACCAAAGTGTTTCTACAACTGGAGCTAAAACTCAATTTGCAAGCACTATCATGAAAATCCTTAAGTAGACTTCTAATACTTCCTGAAAAAGGTGAAATTTAAAGGTGTGTTTTGTAGATTGAATATTTTCTAACAATATTTGATATATAGGGGCTGCCTTCAAATGAAATAATTTAAATTTGTTGACTTTAATATATTTTCAAGCAAAGTAATATAATGTCGATATGAAATGTAATATTGGATATAGACATAAAATATGTTAAATGATATGGATTACATATTATTAGAATTTATTCTACAAAACAATCAAAGGTTTCTATTACTTAAAATAGAAGTGGATTCCAAAGACTGGTATTTATTTTTGCGTTTTAGGAGAATATACAAACATTCAGCGAGCAATTTCTGGGGCCATTATGTTCTGCCAGTGATTTTCTACATTGATATGCTGGGTGAGTGCTGAATTTGAAACTAGTAAAATAGACCACTGAAAATAAAGTGTGTTCCCAACCTAACTTATACCATCTGGTTGGTACTCTTCATTTACTAAATGTCATAAAAGTTTCTACTGGATTTTGACTACTTGGTATACAAATTTAAATTCTACGTGAGATTTTTTAGCTGTAATATTGAAATTGTTAGATTGAAATCTCTGAAGATTTTATTTTAAAGTGTATAGCTCAAATAAATTAGTACATGTATGAAAGTTTGGTGAGGTAGTGATAATTCATCTCAAACAGTTGTAACTTTAAAAAACTGAGCTACTGTCTATTGTTTGGTTAAAATAAATGATATACCATATAAATATATTGGATTTACACAAAGTTTTATTTAGTTTTTCTGTTTTTAGAACATAGAGCAGCTACCATATATGATAAGTTGTTCTAATAATACGCAAAATTAACACTTTTAAGGCATTATAGATATTCAATTGGAAGCTACATTCAAATACTTAAAAATTAAAAATCAAAAAGAGTAGATAATTTAAAGAAAATAAAATATAGTTAGAATAATTACATTTACTTAGTTTTTCTGGAAATTTTGCTGTCTACATGGAACCACAACAAATATTTATTATTTCAAATCTTAATGCATTTAATACTAATAGGCATAAAATTGTACAAGCAGGTGAATGTATGTTGGGCACTGTGCAAAAAGACAAATGCTGCACTGGACGCCATGACACTTCTCCTCTTAAGTTTCCTCTTTCATGTTTTTCGTGCTCTGAGCAAAAAAAGAGCTCATGCCTGCGCCTGAGGGCTGCTTCCTCTTTCTCTCTGTACCTTCCGGTTGGTGATAGCTGACAACACCAACATAGCAGTCCCTCATTGGCTGGGATAAGCCAGTCTGCCGCTTCACCATTGGTTCCTAGGCTGTCTCCCCTCCCTATAAAAATCCACGTGTCTTGGAAATAAACAGATTTTAAGCTGCCATCCGCTGTCTGTGGCTGACTCATTTCCCCGGCCGAGAGGGAAGGGATCTCCAGCTAGGGGGGTCTGGGGTTCGGGCCGCTGGCACTCATCCTCCTGGTTGGCTCCCAGGGGGCAATCCGGCTGCTTCAGATTGCCCCGCCTGTGCCCAGGGACACTTGGGCGCGACAAATGTATTTCTCAGAGTCCCAAAACATTTCATTATATTACAATTGACTGATTTTTCCCCCTATGTTGGAAAGAGCTAATAGTATTCTTTTAATCTCATTTTTCTTCTAATCTAATATTGGAAAGTATCCAATGGGAAAGTAATGTCTCTAGTACAGCAGGCCTGGCATCTTCTCAACCCTTACTAGCATGCTGTGATTTTTCTTTAGAAACTGCACTATTGCCCGAGAGGTGTGGTGTGGATATTTGGAAGCCTGATTTTAATCAGAGGCAGAGATCACTGACCCAATACAGTGACTTCATTCTAACTGAAAACAAAAATGAATTTAAGGTGAATAGTCAGGTCACTGGTAAGTAAACAATGAAGCACTAGCTAGTTTTTCATTTTCTTGATGCCATTACCTTCTATTCTTGTGAAGAAAGAATTCTATCACAACTCTTCCACAAATTATTCACACAGCTGCAACTGTTGGGAAAGATTCTAAGAAAGCTTGAGGGTAGGAATATAAATGTCTCTGAAGTAGTGCTGACTCACAGCAGCATCTGGATTGTTCTGTTTGTGTTATGACTTTCTTTGTCATTAAAGCAACTTTCCTATGAAAAATTACAGACTGGGTTTAATAAATATTTTAAATGCTACTGAGCTTGTCCCATGCCTTTTGTCTCTGACATTATTAAAGCCATCAATTTCTCTTTAACTTTGTCCCAAAGCAGTCTTTTTATATTCATGACTTTCATGCTGCCTCTTGTCAATATTACAAAAGTCTCTGATCACATTATTGCAGTCTTTGTGAAAGTGTTGAGACTGTAACAAATGTTGGAGGCAAAATATAAATTAAGAGCAACATACCTATGATCATAAACTTTAATGAGTTTTTTTATTAGGTCCTCCTGTTTATCCTATGCTATTGTGAGAAATCATAACTTTTTTACTTTTTGGAAAGAGAAAGTTCATTATATTACCTTAATTTTACTCTGCTAATCCTTAAAGTTTATTGGCCTTTTTAATTCCCAATTTTTAAAATCTCAAAAGCCACTACTTTCAGAAATGTTATGTGAAATACGCACTTTCTTATACAACATGCACATAACATAACACAAGCATTCAAGATAGTATTTAATATTTTGTTTCTTAAAACCTATGTAAGAAAATGAGAATAATAAGTAAGAAAAAAATTGTGCAGCCTGGAACATGGTGAATGGTACTTTTATTTGTTTGCTTTTTTTATATAGTCTTTAGTTTGATTTAATATGTACATGTTTTAAATAACTTGTTACAAGGCCTCCGATTTGTTATTTTGAGACAGTTTAGGAGAGATACTAAAGTGGCTATGTAGTCAGGACCATGGGCCCCATTCAACCAAACCTAGCTGCTAGCCATTAGAGGGTGATTGACAGGTATGCCCAGGGCCTTCATATGCAAAAAGACTATGCTTCTGACTTGTGAGAGTAATTCCTTTGTCCCAGAGGCAGGAAAAAAAGAAGTGGGGGTAGATGCAGGTGGGAACTAGAAAGAATTTGCCACCTGTTTTACATAAGCTTTAACTAAAGATGTTGGTGCTCAGTTTCAATGCCTGTTTTACATAGATTTCAATCAATAACTTTGGCTCTTTTCTCAATACCTACTTTACATGCATCTTAATCAAGGCTCATATCCAAACTAATACAGTCCCTGGCCTAATCTAGATTAGAGGTCCTGCTTCTAGGTAACCCTGTGCCTTGCAGAGTCTCTGCTTTCCTTCCTTAAATAAATCCTACTGAGATAGAAAGCTGTTAGGCTGTAGTTGGAATGTTCAAGTCAGTCAAGGGAAAACTGATTTTTCTCTTTCCTTTGATATTCCCAATGCTAATAATGGTCTGCCAAGATAAGCCCAGATGCAAACATTCCCTACTGCTTAGGAAGGAACCAGTTCTTTCTATTGGCGCCAGAGGCATGAACCAAAGACTGGACCAGAATTCCTGGGCCTGTGTTCTAGGTACAGGGGAAGCAATGACCAACTGAGGAGAAGTCATCATATATAAAGGACAGATTTAACCCCCCATTGAACTATTGGTTTCCTTCCCCACGTGAGGAAAGTGTGTCCTGTTATCTTTCTTCTTAAATAAACTCTGTTTGCTCCCCTTGCTTGGGTGTCCCTCGGTTTCATTCTTCGACTCCGAGAGGACGTGAACCCTACATCCACAACACTGGCATCACTAGTCCTTTTACAGTTCCCTTCCGTGGTTGTTCGTGGATTTTATTCTTCAAATTCATGAGACAAGACCCCAGAAGATGGGCGCCGAATTCCTGGGGTGAATTTCCACACCAAGAGCTGCAATGAACCGCTCAACAGTAGCGGGGAGAAAACCAGCTCTTAGCTGGGGAGCTGCTAACATTATTTCAACTGCAGAAACCTGCAGTCAGCCCAAATTCCCAGTTTTAACTGGGAATAGCTGCAAACACTAGAAATGGGCTATTTTGGCTGCTGGAATCTGTAGGCTGCCCGGATTCCATTTGCCAGCGGGAGCAGAGAATCCAGCCTTATCTCAAAACCCCCCATCAATTTGAAACAGTGATTTTGTAGAAGATATTGTTACAGTAACTCAGCCAAAAATCTGAATGCATCTCTCACTTATTGCTATGCTCTAAGGTATAAAATAGGCAATTTCTAGATCTTGATTTCCTCATTTGTAAATTTGAAATCCTTCTATTATAATTTGGTCCCCTATGCCCAAGGTTTGGTGACCAGCCGGTGCTATTTGGCTATTGTGTAATCTTTAGGAGTTATGGCCTAATGGAACAACATTAGGTCATTGGGTGTTACCCTGAAGGGAATTTTGGGATATTGGCCCTTCTCTTTGTTTCTCGGCTTCATGAGATGAGCAGCTCCTCTTTCACATGCTTTCATCATAATGCACTGGGCCAACACAGGGCCAAAAAAAAAAAAAAAAGGATGTGGTCAAATATGGACTAAATCCTCTGAATCTGTGAACCAGACATGAGTACATGTTTTTCTCTTGTATATCATATCACAATGACAGCTGACAGCCTATCTTCTTATGAAAAAATGAATTAAAGGAAACCATTTATAGTAAGTTCACAGTTTACTGCTAGGCCTGAATCACTAGGAAAATATTGGGACTCTCACACCCTTGGCTTTATAGAAATCATCATGTATATTTATGTGCATATAGATTTTTTGTTGGTTATACATATAAAGAGGTTCAATAGGAAGAATGGATAATGTGTTTAATTTCCTTTGCCAATACCAACTGATTAGTAGTAATGGACTTCTTGGAGAAATGAATGGAACAGTGTAATCCCATGAATAGGTTCAATAGGAAAGAAAACAATAATTCACAATAGCTCCCAGGACTAGAGTGAGAAGAGGAACATGCCATACATACATCTTTTGAAGGTAATGTTCAAAATGTAAAGATAACCCTTATCTAAATACAATATATGATTAGATTTATTTGAAGTTGTCTCTAATAGAAATTCTGAACACATAAAATATATCTTATAGGGGCTGGAGCCATGGCTCAGCAGTTATGGTGCTTGCCTGGCATGCTCAAGGATGCGAGTTCAAACTCCAGCACCTTGTATGCAAGGAACTGGCAGAGCAACTAAAGTCACATGAGAAACTAAATAAAATTAGTTCTTTCTCCCTCTCTCTCTCACTGTCCCTCTGTCTTTATAAACATTTTCACACATTTACACCTCACTAGAGTGAATATAAGCCCTGTAGACAGGTACATTCTGTGACTCAGAAATAATGAATACAATGGTATTAATTAGCACTTAAAATGATAAAATATATATCTTTCAATATTATATTAAAAGGCATGACAAAAGATTTTGGAAGGTGTTGCTAATAATGTTTCTTATAGCTAGTTTTCTAGCAAGTCTTATCTTCGTCCCCCATTTATAAAATATTGAATAACTTTAAAAACATATAAGTCTGAAATATTAAACACCTTGGTCAGACAGGATTACTCAAAAGGCTGATTTTAGATAACAACTTGCAATTGACTAGTAATGTGATTTGGGGAGACTTACTGGGAGTCTTTCAAGTGCCTGCCTTTTCATTTGTAAATGAATATTATAAGAGTAATGAAATTATGATGATATTGTTAGTGCTGAGGTTAAAGTTCTCTTCAATAGAGCAAATGATGAAAATTACTAATATTAAATAATTTTGTTCTGATTTTTATTGTAAAATAATTTAAATAATGATGGAAAAATATCTGCAGCTTTGTAAATTTGTATTTATTTATAGTTATGCACACTGAGTCTATAATCCCAAGAAAGAGTAACTAATTTTTTATTATGGGTTTTACTCATCAGCATAAAGTAATTTCTGTAATGAACTGCTTAATTAATCTAAGAATAAATTTTATACAAGTTAATATGTTGAGATTTATAAATATAATTTGTAATTTCAAAGTGAGATTCTTTTTTGTGTTTGTGAGAGAGAGAATAAATTTTATTCGGTTCTTTATCTGGCCTTTGTTTCTCAGACACTTAGGTCTGTATGTGGCACTGGGGTTTGAACCCAAGTCCTTGTGCTTGTCAGGCAAACACACCAATCTCTGAGCCACTGCTCCAGCATCCAAAATGAGCTTCTTTTTAGCAATGATAAATGCAACATACTTGCACTTAAAAATAGCTGGAATATTAGTGAAAATTTGTATATCTAATTTGAAAATGTTCTCTTGAATAAGGCTACAGAAAACACTGAGTAAACATTATTTTATCTATAATTTAGACAGTAATAACTTTCAAAAACTCCTCAAATTGCAAACTACAATTGAATGGCCTTAAAATTAAATACAAATAATACTAAACCTAAGACAAAAGGAAAATACATGTCTGTGTATATTTACAGATTTATATTTCTCATTTTTCATTTTTAAGTAGACTAGGATTTTTGTTTTCATTTCTGTAAGAACATTCAGAGTAAGCATACTTAATTACCTAAGTACAAATTAGAAGATTTATATTGTTATTTTACACTTAATGAATTTATTATTTTTTAGAATATTCTTGATGTAATGGTCATTATCATATTTTACCCTAATAAAACCTATTATTTTTGTCTTACAGAGGCATGAGACAAAGATTAATTTGTTTTCCTTCATCTAAAACCATAGGCCACATGAAATCAGATCAATCAGGACTTGAGTTTCATGTTCTAAATGGACAGAACTTGGAAATTTCCCAACCTTTCAGGGTCCCAGTTTCTTCAATAATAAAGTCAGTATAATAATCAGAATAACCTCAAAGGATTTTTGAAAAAAATATGTATATGGAGAAGCTGTTAAAACAGTGTTGAAAAATAGAAATCTTTCATATTATCTATCATTCTTTCTTAATTTATTCTAGGTTATTAATCTCATTATATGCTGCATATGTTATTAAAATGAACAATCTAGAGGTACATAAAATATTATCTCCCTCAGTCACACATTTTTGAAATAACTAGTGTTAACCCTTCAAAATAATTCAAGTTTATTTGTATCATTTTCTCAAAATCTTGGCTTATCCTCAATAAATTATGTAGGTCAATTTTACTGATAGCCATCAGAGAAATTCAAAAATTTTAAATGAGAAAACAATTTTCAAAAGTAAAATGATTATTAAGAACCATTCCTAGTGAATTTATGAAAAAATGGATTCTCTCATTATTAAGATATTAAAGACATATGTAACTTAACTAATTATTTGAACTGGCTATTGTATTTAGTATTTTTGACAGTGTGCATATATGACAGCTTATTCATCAGTTTTAATATTGATTATTCATATTTCACACACTACACAATTATGTTCATATTCATCTCTTGTACTTGTATGATAAAACGTTCCCTTCTTTGGATTATCTTAACCAAATAGGAATTGCTTCATTAGAAAGCACATGCATTAAATATTGAATAGGTAGTACCACATTACTATCCTAAAGTTATCCCTTCTCCCAACACTAATGTTTGAGAAGATTCACTTCTCTACAGTTCACCAGAAATGCCTTATATTAATCTTTATAACTTTGGGAAATATTTAGTAATTTAAAAAATGGAATTTCACTTATTGATACTTATGAATGAGTATGTTTTCATGTACTCAGTCATTTTGATTCTTTTCCTTGAATTGACTACTGTTCAATGCGTTTGCCCAATTTTTTCTTATATATATGTAGAAAAACTTATGCAAATATAAAAGTGTATAATGATTCTTTATCTCTTATGTGTTACACATTTTATCTAATCTAGTCCTTTTGAATCAAAGTAAATAAAAATTTAACATCACTTATCAAACAATATTTTTATCACTACTAGTGAAACATCTTAGTGATAAAGCTTCCTTTTATTGCTAAATTCTTCCCCCATCTACAGTTACATGAATTTCCTAAATAAATTCATATTATTTAATTCATTTTATTTTGTGATACTTATATTTAAGATTAGGTTACAATATAAAATTCAATTTCCATTAAATTTTTAAATGTTTATGTACTCTGTGAAGAACTATAATTTTCTTTCATCAATATTGACTAGTTTTTTATACTATGCATATAACATATTCTCCTCTATTTGATATTCTACACATCAAGCATTATACATAATATTTCATAATCAATATAAATATATTTTATCATGATTGTGTATATGATATGCATTAGGTATATACATATATATAAAATTATTTTATAAAAATACAGAGTGTATCTGTTTCTGGTATCAGTTCTATCCATTCTATGGATCTATACCATATTTTCTCATTAACATAACTTTAAGTTTTAATACAACTTATAAAAAATGTACTTGAGCTAGTGTTTTATCAGTTTTTTAGTGCTTTCCTCACATTTATCATTTCATTTGAAGAAGGACAGAGGAGAAAGAAAAAAGGGGCAGAAAAGGAGAAATAAGGAGTAAAGGAAAAAATGTAAAATTCATATAGGAAGGAAAAACAAACACCTTGGAAATGATTTAATTTCATTAAAAATAATTTAAGATAGTATTCTATTATTTCAATACAAATACACCAAATTATGATCATATCATTTTATTGATCAATGTCATATATCACTCAATAAAATTTTGTTATTTTCTTAAATTAGAATCTAGGTCTTGGGGCTGAATTGGTGGCTTGGCGGTTATGGCACTTGTACAATATGCATGAGTACACAAGTTCAAACCCTAGCACCACATATACAATGAATTCTTGGAGCAACGAAAGCCACGTGAAAAACTAAACAAAATTGATTCTCTTTCTCATTGTATGTCTCTCTTTAAAAAAAAAAAAAAAAAGAATCTGGATTTTTCATGCCAATGTTTCTTACTTAATTTTTTTTTCCTTTTTAATGGAAAATGTATGTTCTATATACAGTTAGCTTCCAGTATATATGGTGAATTGGTTAAAGAACAACAGTAAAACAAAATCCATGGATGCTTGAGTTCCTTGTACTTAATGATTCAATATGTGTATATAATCTATGCGCATCCTCCAATAGACGTTAGTAATCTTTAGATTACTTATAATAACCAGTATAATGTAGTTGATAAAATATAAAGCTGTTGCACTGTCTTTTTACTGGAAAATTATAAGAAAAATGCCTATAGTTTTAACATGAATTTTTTCTGAACATTTTTAAGCTGCAGTTTGTTAAATCTAAATGCAAAACCCGTCAATACAGAGGGTCTACCGTACATTGAAAAATTAAGTGAAAAGATATGGGATGTTCTCCACCCAAAATAGAGATTTATAATTTCTTTATTTATTTGGTTCTTTCTGCTCTTCATGCCTGCTCCTAAAACATAAGAGAAAGTAAAAATATAACCTTAAAAACGGACTTATTTAGACAGCATGGGGTTGGGACTTCTCATACATGTCTTAGATATCCACAGGCTATCTGCCACAGAGGTAAAGATGTGACCATGAGGAGAAGTGGCCCAATTTAGGAATTACAGACTTGTATGTGCATCTATCACGGACTAATTATAAAGTCATAATAATGGGTGGAAGTTTTGATTTACCTTTTGTCAGTATTATATGTTAGTTTTCTACCTATTATGGATTTAAGTCAAAAAAATTTAACTCAAAACAAACTGCAAATGTAAAAGTAAAAACTATGAAACTTTCAGGATAATGCATAGGCAAAATCCTTCAGTATTTTGGACTCAGCAAGTAATTTTTAGATTGACAACAAATGTACTATTCATCAAAAGAAAAATGGATAAATTTGACTTCATCAAAAGACAAGCTACAGACTGGGAGAAAATATTTATAAATCACATATGTAACAAAAGACTAACAAATAGATGTGTTAGATTTTTATCACTGATAAAAATAACTGACAAAAATCACTTGGAGGAGGAAAAGCTTATTTTGGGCTCAGAGTTTCAGAGATCTCAGTCCACGTTTGACTGGAATCATTGCTTTAGGTTAGAAAAAAAATCATGGCAGAACAGTGTGATGGGGGAAAGCTGTTCAGCTCATGGCAGGTGAGAAGTAGAGAGAGGAAGGGGCCAGGGCCAGATATAATCCAAGGTCATGCCCTCAATGATCTGCTTCCTCCAGCCTTGCCCACCATGCCTACAGTTACCACCCAGAAGTCCATTCAAATGTTAACTACATAACTGGATTAATCCACTGATGAGTTTACAGATCTCATATCCATTTGTTTCTTTCAGATCCAAACCATAATGCAAAATTACATAAAGTATTCTCTGCAATTCAACTGTAAAAACAAACAAGCAAATAATTCAACTAGAAAATTGGCAAAAGATATGAAGGGATGTTTTATTGATGAAAATACATACAGGCAAATAATCACATGAAAAGATGTTTAGTTTCATTAACTATTAGGTGAATGAAAATACAATTCAATAAAGCATCACCTCATTTACCTATCAGAATTGCTAAAATAAAATAATAAAAATGCTACTTTATTTCTTTTCATCTGGTAAACATGCAGAGAAATTGAGTCACTCATTCATTGCTAATGGGAATATAAAATGGCACAGATATTATGTCAGTTTCTTAAAAAGAAGATGAATTATGAAACTACCATACCGCTTAATAAACTCCTGAATCATGTATCCCATAAAAATAAACATTCATGTTCACATAATAACCTATACATGCAGTTATTTTTCAGCTTGTTGATAGTAAATAGAATTAGCACAGTTGTGCTTCAACAAGTGAACTATTTGACAAACTTTGGTACATACCCACTGTGGAAGCTATGAAGAATAAAATGTGATGAAGGATCAATACCTGAAACAAAGTAGATGAATTTCCAGTTGTTCTGGATTAAAAACATTTCAAGATGGCAATTCAGAATGGATGTACCCTGTATAATTCCATTTTATAACATTGTTAAAATAGAAAATTATACAAAGGGAGAACAGATTGGTGGTTGCCAGGTGTTAATGAGGAGATAGGAGGGGAAGTCAGTCTGGCTCTAAACAGGACACCTAATGCTCTGGGTTGTTACTGAATCAATGTCAACATTCTGGTGTGGTGTACTACAGTTTTGCAAGATGTTGCTAATGAGAGAAAACAGGAAACAGGTTAAAGAATCTGCAGTTATCTCAAAATTTAAAAATTCAGAATAGCCTCTTTCCATTTTCAATAGAACATGATTTATTTCAGCAGTGAATTTTTTTTTTCTGGAATAGGAAAGGAAATTAGTTACTGCTGGTCATCAGAGTGGCATTCTACCTTTCACAGGCAATCCCTCACTCCTGATCCCTCCAGTATCATATTCTGCACCCTCACATTTCTGCTTCCTCCAGACTGCCCTACAGGTGGTCTCACTGCTGGTAGGTGCCCTGGCCAGGCACAAATGTGTGTTGCCTCATTGCCTCACTGTTAGTGGTATCTGGCAACAACTATATAGCTTAGTCCTCAAGAGAGTGCAATGCTGTAGTAAAAAACAACATGTTTCCTGTATGTCTGTGCAGAAGTAATGCTGCCATCATTTATGTAGCCAAGTAGAAAACTGGGAGTCTTCTGAGACTTCTTCCTCCAACTCATTAGCAACTTTCCCAACCAGTCCACAATCCAATTATTTACCACAAAATTTATCCTTAACTTTTGTTCATTTTTCCCCATTTTCTAGCTGGAGCTTAGGCCTTCACTATTTCTAGCCTTTGTTAATATAATCTGTTTATCACCCTTCCCCTCCACGGCCCTACAAAAATCCATTCTCCATGCTGGCACCAAAATTATTTTTCAAATTGAAAATATGATGTTCATAAAATCCTATGTTATTTTCTTTCTTTTTTTTCAGAATAATACCCAGACTACTTAACATATAATGACCTTTATTATGTTGTCTACACTGACTTCTTAAGACTTACTTACTTCTCAGTCCTATCTAAAATATCTGTTTTGGTGTTTCTAAATTATTACATATTCTTTTCTTTATCCTCTTAGACACTTTTTCCCCCATTTTACTCTTCTTTCCCTTCTGTTTTCTTCTTCACTTCCAATTCTTCTTTCCCTTTCTTATTCTCTTCATTTTTATTCTTCTCATCTTCTACTCCTTCCTTCCCCTCTTTCCATTCACTTCAATTTAAAAAGTTATAATTACTTTGTACAGTGCTTTTACAGCATAGAAAATTCAAATCATATAAAAACATAATGTGAAAAGTCTCCTTCCCCATCTTCTAGATTTCTCATTCTTCTTTCTTGTAAGCACATAACAAACAGTAACACTTTCTCAAGCATTCCAACAGAGATAAAATATGCACACACATACACACACACAAATACACACATATACATACCTCCACACATAGATATATGTCCCCTAACTCAGGATAATTTGACTTAAATTTGTTTTTCATTTACAATGCTGAAATGCATTCTATAGAAACTGTTATGAATTTTGATCTTTTTTGAGCTAAAGACAGGCAGTGTGATACTCTCTGACAATCCTAGGTTGTGGCAGTGGCAGGATTTTAAACCTTTCAGTCACCACGTGTCTAAAAAACCAATGCTTTACAGTGCACAGGGTTGCTAAACTATGATGTTTGGTAAATTAGATGTGCTAAATGTATTTTTGCCTTAAAATATTTTATATTTGCAACAGTTTTATCAGTATGTAACCCCACTGTAAGTTGAGCATCTATACAAAATTGTATAGAAGGCATATATATATATATACATACATGTTTATATATATATGCATATATAGATAGAGAGAGAGAGAGAGAGACATAGAATTAATTAGTTACATTAATTTTTAATTTTTTACAGGAATTTGATCTCACTAAATTCAATTACAGAAGCAGGATAAATAGGTGCCCACAACCAGTAAAGACAGGAGGATGGATGAAAAGCAAGAGAACAGGTAAATCCATATAAACAGAAAGTAGATTAGTGCTTGTCAGGGGCTAGATGGTATAAGGTCAATATCCAGCGATGGCTAATTTGTTCATTGCTTTTTGAAGTGGTGTTAGTTAGTGATGATGGTTGTATAAATATGGTAATATTTTAAATAAAACACTAAATGGTATACTTTACAAGAATTAAATTTACAGAGCAACACTTAAAGCTCAAGAAAAAAAAAAACAAACAACAAAGGGAAAGCAAAGAAAAAAGCAAAAGAAAAGAATATAGTATATTTTATTTTTGAGATTAGAAAGTACATAATATTAATTGTGGCTTTATAATGTCTCAACCTGGAGAGGCTGAACTATACATCCCTCAGTCCTCTTTCTTCTATGTGTTCAGTTAGAATGGCCATATATGTTTTGTCCAAGTTTTGAAGGACAGAAGTAAAGAAAAAGTGAAAAAGAACCTTGTCCCATTGGGATGGAGCTGAGAAGTGATATTGGAGCACATGTTCTATTACTCATCTGGGACTTGTATGGTTGGTAGGAGGCATAGCCCAGCTTGCAACAGCTCCACTCTTCGGCTTTCTCAATTCCTGGGCTTTGTGGATGTTTACTTCTGTACTAAGTGGAGCCAGCTCAGGATACTCACTCAAGGTTGGAGTCAATGAGAATTGACATTTGTATCAGGCTAATCTCGTGGGTTACAGTTCCGAAGCACAGTGTTGCAATTTTCCCTATTCTCCCCTCTATGAACATTTCTCTTTCTAATTCTCTTAAATCTGTTCCATTGATTTATATGTCTATCCTATGTCAGTATCATCCTGCTTGATTGTTGTTGTTTTGTAGTCAGTTTTGAAGTCAGTGTGAGGCTTCCAAGTTAGTTCCTCATTTTCAAAATGGTTTAGTTATTCTGCATCCCTTCAATTTCCATAAGAATTTTAGGATTAGCTCGTTAATTTCTGTAAAAAGACAGCTAGAATTTGGATAGGAATTGCATCGAATCTGTCCATCATTTTAGGTGGTGTCATGAATGCAGGATGTCTTTCCATTTAAGTCTTATTTAATTTCTTTCAATGATGTTTTATTATTTTCGATGTATAAATCCTTCACTCATTTGGTTCATTTATTCTTTAATTAATGTTTTTGATACTAATATGAATTGATTTTTGTTAATTTTGTTTTTGGATTATTCCTTGCCATTCTTTTAAAAATATAATTAATTTTTAAAGGGTTTTACTGTAGTAAAATTGGCATAACATAAAATTTATCATGTTAACCATTTAATCATACATTTCAGTGATATTAAGCACACCCATAATATTTTAGACTTATCATGATCATCAACCTCCATAAAAGTCATTTTGTGAAACTGAAACTCCATACATGTTACACAATAACTTCTAATCTCTCTTTCCCTAACCCCTGCAAACACCATCCTACTATGTGTCTCTGTGATTTTGACTGTTTGAATTATTTGGAACCCTACATTTGTCTTTTTGTGACTGGCTTAATTTATTATAAAGTCATGAAGATTCATACATGTCATATCATAAGCTAGAACATCCTTCTTTTTTAGGGCTAATATTCTGTTATACAGATATACTACATTTTGGTCATCCATTCATCTGTTCACAGACACAGGTTGTATTCACAACTGTGCTATTATAATAATACTGCTATGAATATAGGTATGAAAATATTTCTTTAAGACTTAAGATTCTCAGTAGAGTAGAGAGAAGAGAATTGGGGGAGGGGAAACACTAGGGATGGAATTGAAATGTTATACTCCATACTTTTATAATTATATCATTGATAATTCTATTGTCACATATATCTGGAAAAACCAGAAGGTGGATGAGAAGGGGCAACACTGGGCACTGAATTTGAACTAGTTATACTACTTGCTTTTATAATTATGTCATTATACATTTTATTGTCATGTATAACTAAAAAGAATGGGGGAGGGAGGAATAGAGAGGAAGGGGAAATACTGAGGACTGAATTTTAAAAAGCTGTATGCCATACTTTTATAATTATGTGTAATGTCAAGTATATTTATTTAAAAAATAACCAATAAAAAGATTTAAGATTCTGCTTTGAATTATTATAGGTATATAACCAAAAGAGAAAGTGCTGGATCATGTAGTACTTCTGTTTCCTGTTTTTTAGTAACCACCACAGTTTCCCATAGCAGATCTACCATTTTGCATTGCTGCGAATATTGAATAAGAGTTCAGTTTCTCTATATCATTGACAATACTTGTTACATTGTGCTTTTTACTGAAATAAAATAGTAGCCACCCTAAGAAGTTTGAGGTCCTATCTCAGTGTAGTTTTGATTTTCATTTACCTAATAATTAATAATATTGACATGTCTTTTCATGTGCTTATTGGCAATTTGCTTATCTTTGGAAAAAATATCTAGTCAATTCCTTTGCCTTTTTTGGAATCAGGTTGCTTATTAAGTTTTGGGGGGGTAAATTTTAGGATTTTTCCATATATTCTTGATATTAATCCCTTATCAGTTTGTCACCCCTCAGTACCTGATAGTGGATTAGTTCCAGGATTGAGAGTAAATAACAAAATTCAAGAATGCTCAAGTCCTTTGTATGAAATTGCATAGTATTCACATATAATACATGCACATATTTTCCTGTACTTTATCTTCAGGTTACTTATAATACCTAATACTATGTGAACATTAAATAGATAGTTGCTATAGTGCATTGTATAGAAACTAATGACAAAAAAATAGTCAGGCTGTGTTCAGCACAGACTCAGGTTTTATTTTTTTCAAATATTTTCAATCCACAGTTTTTTGAATCCATGCATGTGGACCCCTTGGATAATGAAAGCCAATAGTATATGATTTATAAATACTTTCCCCATGTGTGGACTGTGTTTTTTCTTTTCCAATGGTTCTTTTGATTCATACAATTTTTTTTTCACTCACTCCAATTCTCCTATTTTTTCTTTTATTGCCTGAAGTTTTTTCTTTTTCTTTTTTTTTTTTGGTGGTACTAGGGATTGAACCCAAGGTTACAGTACTATTGAACTACATGCTAATCCTTTTAAAATTTTATTTAAGACAGCATCTCATTAAGTTTGCCCGGGCTGGCCTTATAAACATCCTGCCTCAGCCTCCTGAGTTGTGGAATTACAGGTGTGTGCAACTGCCCTTGGCCCCAGTACAGCCTGTATTTTTGGTGTCCTGTTCAAGAATTCTTGTGAAATCTGATCCCATTATTTACCCCTATGTTTTCTTTTGAGTTGTATTACTTAGGTCTTACATTCAGGTCTTTGATCCACTTTGTGCTAAATTTTGTCAAATGTTAGGTATAGGTTGAACTTGAGTTTTTTCATGTAGATATCCATATTTCTAAGATTCATTTGTTGCAAAGATTGTCCTTTCTCCATTGATTTTTTAGCATTTTTTCAAAAAGCCATGTGACCACATATATTAACGGTTCATTTCTGAGCTCTCTTTCCCTATTCTATTGATCTCATGTTTGTCTTTATACTGGTACCATATTGTTCTGATTGTTTTAGCTTTGTAGTAAGTTTTAAAGTCAAAAAGTATGAGTTTTTTCTAGCTTTGTTCTTCAATTAGGAACTATTTTAACCATTAAAACCCAAATGATGTGTGAATACTGAGTATGTCTCATTTATGGCTTTTAAATAGTTTCTTCATGTGTAATTTCTTTAATATTTTCTACACAAAATGTCATATTATATTACCCTCAAATAAATATGATTTTACTTTGTCCTTTCTATCTGGATGTTATCTTTTTTCATTAGCTAATTACCCTACCTACAACCTCCAATAAAAGACTGAGTAGTGGCAACAGTGGATAACAGACTTGTTATTGATGGTAGGAGAAAATCTCTCAGTCTTTTCACCATATTGCCATGGGGATTCTGCTGATGCTTTTTATCAGGTTGAGAAACTTCTTTTCTAGTTTGTTCACTGTTTTCATTTTATTTAGTTTTAATCACGAAAAGTCATTGGGTTTTTCAAGGTGTATCTACCAATAAAATCCTAGGATTTTATTAGATTCTGTTCCAGTCTGTTGTACACAAGAGACCTGGGCCTGTCTCTCTTCTCTCTTGGTCTTTCCTGGTTTAAAAGCATTGTATATGCTCCATCTTCTGATTGAAACCACACTCTTGGGGCTGGAGCAGTGGCTCAGTGGTAGTGTGCTTGCCTGGCATGTTGGAGGACCCAGGTTCAAATACCAGTTCCATGTATACAAATAAGTGTTGGAAGAACTAAGATCAGATGAAAAAAATAAATAAAATTGATCCTGTCCTCTTTCACTCTCCTTTTCTTCCTCTCTCTTAAAAAAAAAAAAAAAAAGGAAAGCAAGAAACTATTCTAAATCATCCTTTCCCTCTAGTCTCCTTTTTATGACTGTCTTGAGTCCCAAAGTCTAGCCAGCAGTCTTCTTCTCTTCCATTCACTTCTAAGCAGTATCAACACACATGGCTGTGTCGGTTCTGTACCTCACAACACTATGAGTTCCTTTCCTACTTTTGCTTATCATGTTTATGTATTTGTTATATCTGACAGATGATGTCAAAGTCTTCTGAGGAAAGAAAAGCTTTATTTAATATATAGGAAAATGGTCTGGCAGCAAGAATGGCAGTAATCTCAAAAAACACAATATCATTTCTTTACCATTGTATCCTTGAGACCTAGGATAATAGAAAATAGATCTCTCTCTCCTACATTTAGGAAATAAGTTAATTGCAGACACATTAGTAAATGAATGAATGAGAGCTTGAAAACAGCCTAATATTCTAGTAGTCACCCTCATAACATCTCAAATGTCATCCTCATTTCACCTCAGACTCCAGTTTCATTCCTCCCTATTAAAGCCTTTTAAAAAGAATTATTAGTTCTGCTCTTTGCAATTATATTGGTTCCTCTGCTGTATCTGTTAATACTCAAGCATGTGTCACTGCAACTAATGATCTGATCACTCTAGGAGTCAATAAATAGTATATTGCTATTTGCTTTTTTCTTCTCTGTGCCCCTTAATTAGCATTTATTTTTAAACATGTAACTCTCCTAAACTCTTCAATATGTTTTCAACAATTTGACCAGAGAGCACACATTGTCTTGCTAATTGTAGCACAGAAAATTTAGAAAAGTTAAAGGTATAATTTAGAATTATAACTTAGAATTATTGGGAATAATTTATTATTATATAAATCACTTGGAAATACCATCCTAATTTGAGTTTTCTAAATAGTATTCAATTATATATAATCAAGCTAAAATTAAAAAGTAAATACAAAAATAGTCATAGTGGTATGCTAAAAAGAAAATATGCAAATTTTTACATTTTAAATATTATCTGGTATCAAAATAGAAGGAATAAAAATGAAACTATGATTCATCACTACCATATAGATAGATTAATTGCTTATCATTTTTAGTAGATAACAAGCATTTAGTATTAAATTTACTTATTTTCAGTGATTTTATTATTCAAAATTATATCATTAAAATTAATCATAGGAAGCTTAATTAAACATAAAACAATAACTAACATTTATTATCAGAATATCACATATTATTAATGATAAATGTGCATGTATTCAGTATATATACCCACACACACATGCATATACACAAACACACTATTTTTAAACATAGTTTTAGTATTTGTCTTGATCTAATTATAACTTAATCATTACAATGAGGAATCCCTAACTTTGGAAAGATTCCTATAAACATAGCTGTTTTCATTAAGAAGCTGCAGTTTTCAATTTTATCAATAGATGGCACTACTATTTACCATAATTTTTTTGAAAAAAATTTATTTACTAAAATATAACAAGACATTTTATTTGTTTCAAGAAACACAAAAATAGAACTTATTTCATCAAATAGTATAATAAAATTAGCTTATGAATTTTTCTTACTAAACATTCACCGTCAATAGTTTATTCTTCCCTTGACACAGTGATGTATTACTCTAAAACATTCACTTTCAAAAAGGCTACTTACAATCTTTCACTAATAGAACATGATAATTGGTAGAAAAGGCATTTTCATCATTCCCAGATTCAAAGACACTTTCTAAAACATCTGTTATTATTCTATTTATCATTATTATTATTATCAACATTTTGACGGTGAGTAAATTTATTGGGAATGATAATCATTGTAGTTTGTAGAAATGGTATTATCGCTATCATTGGGTACGTTTCTTGCTTGACTTATTTTTATTTTAAAGTAATCAGTGGCCTTAAAAAGTGTTTTGGAGGAAACTCTTGCAATTTAATACTACAAATTATCTGTAAATAGTAATAGCACTGCTGATCTACAGACTGAGTATCCCCTTTTTAAAAAATTTTATTGAGGAGTTGAGTTTTTTGAGTATCCCTTATTCAAAAACTTGGGATCTTAGCATTTCTGGTTTCAGGAAGATTTTTTTTTAATTTTGGAGTAATTTTCACATATGTAATAAGATATCTTGAGGATGGGATTCAATTCTAAATAGAATATTCCATTTATGTTTAATATACACCTAATTGTACACAGCCTGAACCTAATTTTACATAATTGTGTGCTTGCTTTTTTGCTTTGACCAATCACATGAAGTAAATTGTGAAATTCTCCACTTGTGGTATCATGTTGGTAACCAAAATGTTTCAGATATTTGAATATTTTAGATTTCAAGTTTTTGCCATAGGGACACTCAACCTATATTTTCTATTGATAATCCATTTTGTAAGTAGATGATAGCCAAAATTATCTGTGTTTTGTTATGAAACAAACTCTCAGATCAGTATTATAGATTCACTATACAAGGAACCATCTACTTTCCCTCTGGTAAAGCTTATTTAAATGAATTTGAGTTAGTGGAAAACTGGATTCAAATGCAAAGAATATATAATGTCTTCTCAGGCCTCCTTAATAACAGCAATATAAATCAGAGCCCCTCTATTCCACAATAATTTTTCATTTTCTTGTGGCATATCCTAACTATGATCTATATCATCATATTCATTGTAATTAGCTAAAGGAACATATTTTTTACTTTATCTCTATGGAGTCTTTGTCATGAAACTTCAGAAGTTCATTTAAAGATCTCCACTAAACTGAAATATTTTACATCTCACATAATCTCGGTAAATTATTGAAGTAAATTCATACGTTAGTCTTTAAGGGAAATATCCTGTTTGCCTGAACATATCTTTCTCCCAGATTTTCTTCTATAATATTTATCTGCATGAGTTATCCCCTTGTTCATTAGGAGAAAATGTAAGTAAGCCAAATGTACTCTTACAATATTTTGAGACAATTCTTTTCTTGTCTGTTGCACACAATTTTCCAGATTTATCTAACACCTCAAATCTCACATGGCTGGGAGCTGTATTGTTGCTATGCCATCAGAACATTTCATTGATAACTTAACCTGTTATAGGACTAGTCTGAGGGCTCATGTCATCCTTGTAAGGGTATACATCTTAAAACCAAGGTTGTGTGTGCAGTGGCTAATTTCTACCTTTCCACAAGCCATTTAGTTGATTATTTACTTTGCAATATTAAAAATAAAAACTTCTTCCATTTAATAAACATAGATTATAGGTTTGTTTACTGTTTATTATTTGTAAAATAAAAAGTTAAACCTACAAGAGATAACAAAGAATTCATGAATAAGGTGATTTATTGCTCATTATATATCCATCTGCAAGTCTACGTATACATTAAAAACCTAAAGGAAAGGTTACCTAATTAAAAACCTAGGAGTGTAGAGTGTTGGCAGCAAAAGAGATTTAGAAGAAATTATTGCGAGCATTTTCATTAGCATCTTCGATATAGACCATGAATTGTTAGCTGATCATTAGAAAAATGGTCTGACTTAGATGAAAGTCAGAATCATGCATGCCAGTTCTTATGCACTGATGACTTTTAATTATTTTTTTATTTTTTTTTACTTAATTATTTAGATTTATTTAATTGTCACTGGGGACTCAAACTAGTGGTGCTTCACTGCAGAGCCACATCTATCTCCAGCACTTTTTTATTTAGAGGGGCAGTTGCTTATGGCCTCACTAAATTACCCAGTCTAGCCTCAAATTTATAATCCCATTGCCTCAGCCTCCCAAGTCACTAGGATTACCGATGTGAGCCACTGTGCCCAGCATGCACTGATGACTTAAGAACTACATGCTACAAGAGTAAACTGGAGCTGGGTATTGTGGTACAAACCTGTAATCCAGCTAATTAAGAAGCCGAGGCAGGAGGATTGCAAGTTATAGGCCAACCTCAGCAATTTAGGGAGACTAGGTCAAAATAAAAAGAGTGAGCATGAAGTTCAGTGATACATCCCTGGGGTTTTACCAGAAAACCTCTGTTCAATTCCCACAACTGAAAAAGGGAAAAAAAAAAAAAAATTAAACTGGAGCAAAAGAGTAAAGTACATTAGAAAATCCCTAGTTCTAGTGATATGTTGTATAAGAACTGAATAGTAAAAATCAGGTAAATGGATTTTTTTAAATTATAAGAAAAGCATAAAAAGTTATTAATCTCAAAAACTCATAAAACCCTATATATTTAATGTGAAACGTTTTCTACCAGAAGGCAACACATTATTGGCTGAATTGGTACTATAAATGATCATCTATTTCCATCATTCAATTAAGTTTTAAAGCATTCTTTCTATTTGTCCAAGTTACAAATGATACAGATATTTAAAAAATTGAATAAAATTTACTAATATATGGTACAAAAATGTGCTAACTTAACGATTAATTAGATTAGTCTAGTCATAATTACAGTAATTAAATTAAAAACTTAAATCTATTATTTTGAACATTAAAAATGTCATAGTAGTATTTTGAGGTGAAGTAAAATTGAAACATAGTACAGAAGAAATAAATATGAATTATGTGTTTTGGATGAAAAAAAGTTGAAAAAATGCCTCCACCAAAAACTGTACAACAATGAAAGGAAAGATATTCGGTAAATCCATTAATTTAAAGGAGG
Organism: Aplodontia rufa; assembly: GCA_004027875.1. Classification (NCBI taxonomy): domain Eukaryota; kingdom Metazoa; phylum Chordata; class Mammalia; order Rodentia; family Aplodontiidae; genus Aplodontia; species Aplodontia rufa. The sequence continues at coordinate 25,194 of PVKS010010229.1, forward strand.
TAAAATATATTTTTACATTTTACGCAAATGCAAAAGGTGCTTAAAACCTAATTAAGCTATCATGAGAGTGCCCTCATGCTAAATCTTTAAGATCAAATAAGCCTCATTATCACATTAACCTTCTTTAGACTCTCTTGTTATACGAGTATCATTACATTAATTAGTCATTATACTGTTCTTTAAGTGCTGGCTACCTCCTGAGTGTTTTGTAACATTTCTTAGTATTTCTATTGAAAAAAATAGTAATCTAGGAAATAAGACTCTTTTCAATTACTGTACATTAGTTCAATAAACCATACCATTCTAATTTAAACATATATACGTATAGTAATAATCAGATTGCAATGCTATGAAGGAAATAATTTTAAAGTATTAAAATAACTAAACAAGGTTCAGTAATTTGATTTGTCCATATAAAAAATGCTGACTGAGTGGATTTAAGTCTAAGTCAATAATAGGTGAATGCAAAGCAATAGTATCTGAGAATGGCTCATTGTTATGGTTTGGATTTAGAATGTCTCCCAAATAAAGACTCATGTGTACAAGGCTTGGTCCCCAGTGGAGCTATTTTCAAAGGTGTGGGGCTTATGGAAAGTGATTGATCCATGAGGGATCTGACCTCATCAGGGTATTAATCTATTGATGGCTGAATGGATTACTGGGAAGCCTTGTGAACTGTATAAGTTGAGAACAGTTTGAAAGAAATAGGTCACTGGGGTCTTACCCAGAAAAGGTATTTCTTGTCCCTGATCATTTTCTTTCTCTGCTTACCAGTTGTTATGAGCTGAGCAGCTCTCAGGATTATACAGTTTATGTTCTGCCTCATCTTAAGCCCAAAGCAATTCAGCTAGCTGACTGTGGATGGAAAACTCTGAAATTATGAACCAAAATAAAACCTTCCTTCTTTAAGTTGTTTTTATCAAGTGTATGTCACAGTGAAAAAAAAAATAGTCAACTATATTGAACATTTGAGATTTGCTCATCATAACAAAAGACTCTACATACTCTTTTATTCATGCAGAGGACTCTCTCTCTTTAGCCTTTTAAGTCCTCAAAGTAGGAGTCGGAGAAGAAGGCATCTGTTTGTTGTCATTTGAGAAAGGCTGGACGCAAGTTGCCCTTTCTCACACTTTGCTACTGGCTGCAGAGAGGTTGCCTTCTGCTCTCCACTCTTGATAATATAAGATTGGTAGCGTTGGATCTTTCTCTATGTGTTGAGGTCTGTAGTTGTGTAGTGATGCCAGCCAATGATTTAGTAAATTTTTGGAGTATCTAAGCAGTTTTATCCATAATTTAAGTAATATTTTGTCTTTTGTCTGCAGTTTTCTCTTATTATCACATTTTTCTCTTAATTGATTCTAAAGAGTTGTGTTATTAGCTGAGCTCCTAAACGTCCAACCTGTGATGCTTTGGAAAATGTTGAGAAATGGAAGTAGAATAAAGTGTGATTGACACAGTAACACTAAGAGAAATCAAAGCTTTTGAAATGGCTTCAGTGTGTAACTTAGTCCTGATGGTATATGCCTTGGAGCAGATCCTTTTTGCAGTAGGGGTGTTAGCTTCTACATGTTGCAGCCTCAGCAGGTGGCTTTAAACCTTAATAAATATAGGCTAATTAGGTTTGATCCCAGTGGGTTGCTATTTTCTTCAGGGAATAGCTGTATTTAAGCAGGCAGAGCTGTATCTAACCAATACAGACCTAAGAAAGCAGGTCACCCTATGTACAGACTGTCATCTTTCAGCTTCAGATTGCATAGATGCAGTGTGGTTGGAGTCTTTATTAAGACTGATACAGAAAAAGGTCATTTTTAGGTGTCAGTAAGTGGCTTCTGTTCTTTCTCATCCAGGTCAAGTCCATAGACATGGTGGGTTTTTTGTTTTGTTTTGTTTTTACTCTGTTATACTTTTGCAAAGGCAGCTAAATTTGATTAGTGTCACAAAACACATAGTATAGGTTAATGCTCTAAATTATTAATAACAGACCTAGGTAGGCAGTACCAAAATGATTATCCAAATGTCATTATGTACATGGGCTCTTGCTGGGCATTCAAAGACTCTTAAGCACCAGCCACTGCTATGTGGTAACAAGTACTCTGGTTTTATCTCCATGTAAGTTCTGATTACCACTTCAGATTTCATAGATCTACAGTGTGTCTTCAATGAAAGAAAGATTATATGAGCAATTACAAGGTAAAAAGTTATCATTGCCATAAAGATTTCCTCATATCTAATGGGTATTTTTCCAAAATATGAGAATTATATCATGAAAGCTGTGAAGATTACCTCTAAAGATGTGTCTCTTCAGCCAAGGAATGTCCCCCTCATTGTTACACTGTTTAAAACAGAATACGATTTTAAAGAAAGAAGTTTGAAGGGCTGGGTAGAGATCTCAAGGAAAGCACTGCAAATGTAAAGCCTAAGACAGCAATGAAAGTTCTGTTCTTCCACTGCTTCTGAGAATTAGGTTTGCTCAGGATATCAAGTGAGAAGAGAAGTGGTTTGAAAACTTGCACTTTATATTTTCATAAGAACTTGAGTAGATGAAAATGAAGAGAAAATAGAGGAAGAGAAAATGATAATGGAATAAAAGTTACTTAAGAGCACATCTTCAAGGACAATGCAACCAGAAATGAAAGGAATATCCAACACACACACACACACACACACACACGTACACACACACACACCCTAAGTAGCTCTGAGCACTAAGTATCTTAAGAAAGATGTCATCAGAAATTGAGGAGATGTTTTAGCTGTCTAGTTAATAAAACCATAGACAGGGCCTACTAAATTGACAGCACAGAAGAGTTTAAATTCTCAGGGAGCAAACCAAGTAGAATCTTCAAAAGCATACATTATCAGGAATGAGTGAGGAATACCCATTTGTATATTCATGGGTATCTCAAGAAATAAATTTTGAATCTTAACCACTGTTCTCAGTACCTAAAAGAAATGGGGGGTGTGGAAAGAGGGTACAGAAATCACCAAAGTAAGTCCACAAATAACCTATAAATATATTGAATAAGTAATTTATCTTGTTTAAATCGAATATACTATAATTTATATAAGACTAACAATGGAAAAACAGCTGCCAGCATAATAAACATCTTGGTTTTTTTTAAACAATATAGTAGGAAGTATACCTATTTTAAAAATTCATGAAATATGATTAAAAATATTTATAAAAAGCACATTAGGAGGTATGCATGTTGTAAGAGGGTAATGATGGTTTGGATAAACAGAAAGGTAATCACAAGTGCATGAAGGTGGGGGTGAGGGCAGTTACAATTTTAAATTATGTAGTCCAGACAGGCTTCATTGAGGGTGGCATTTAAGCAAAACGTGGAGAGAGCTCATCACAGTCCAGTAGAGATCTGGCAAAGTACCCTTTTAAACAGAAAACAGCCAGGTGCAGGCACTTGTATGTTATGTTTAAGGTCAAAAAGGAGGCGAGTGTTGAGTGCAGCTGAAATGAACTTTTCTTACTGCAAGGAGGAGTGTAGCAGGGTAAGAAGACACAGGGGAAACTGGAATGGCAGAACACTTGTGGTTGTATAGTTCATTCAAAAGGCTGCTTTTATTCAGGGAGAAATCAGGAGCCTCTACACGATTTCTAACACAGGAGGCATATGACTTGACCCTATAAATGAGAAGCTGGAGATACTCAAAATTAGAATAACTGGAGAAAAGCTCTGCTGTTTCAAAGAGCTTTATCAAGCATTTACAATAACTATGGACAAAATCATGGAAGAAAAACAAAGACCAGCAGTATAAAATTTTCATGGTATTTCTGAATGTATTTCAGTGACAGTCATTGCAGATTTGCATGAAGCTATCCTATGGACCTATGGGAACATGACCAGGAAATCTATGAAACTAGGACTCTAAGGGAATATTCAGTCAAGATAAAATATACTAAAAGAAATATAAAGAAGAAAATAATGGATAATATGTGGGCATAGGTTAGATGCTGCTCTGATGGAAGAATAGCCCCTAGGTGGGATCAGCCAAATCACTAAGGAGAAGGTGGAAAATATTTGCTTGAACTGTGAATGCTTTGGGCTGGTAGAGGTAATATTTTCATAGTTCTCAGTGTGACAGATCCCATAGGAAAATACAGAGAAAAATACATGAGTAAAAAATGTTTGAGTCAGAAAGTAGAGAAATAATAAAGAAAAAGGAGGAGGAAGACAAATACCCAGCAATCTACTCTACCAAAGCAAAAATGGGAAAAGTCCAAATCAAGAAGATGGTTGAACAATAAGAAAGTAACGGTTCTCTCCAGAAACAAGAAACACAACAGCTAACAGAAATGGAGCATGACAAATGGGGAAATGTAACCATCAATCAATCAATCAATCAATCAATATGCAACAGACCTAGAACGTTTATAAACTGAGGTAATAATATACTATGTAGCTCTCAGTAAGAGATTTGCAAAAGTCCCCTGGGGATACAGTTTTCAGAAACCTTAAACTCAATTTTAAATTCTAAATCAGCTAAAGAATACATGTCAGATAAAACAGCATGGGGCTTGCTGAGATCTCTGTCAACATACTTTTTCAAATACAGACAATTCTATTTCAGCATTGAATCAAAAAATTATCTGTCCCAAGAGGCCATAGAAATGTCTTAAATGCTTACTACAAGAAGTGATTCTCTCTTTCTTTCACCCAGAAAGCTTACGAGCAATGCATTCTTGTGGCAAAGTCAGGCTAGACTTACACTAAACATATTCTCTATTCTTTTCTGAACACATAGCCAACTTACCCTTCTCAGGATTCCTTGCAATAGAAGGCACTGATTAGCAGCCTTGGCAAGTCAACAAATGTGTTATTGGCCAGTACAAGGTCTGCCCTATAAAATGTGCCACACAATCGTTCACACTTCATCTCTTTTATTGTCTTCCAAATGGACACAAAAGATTCAGTGGAGGACCCCAAGGTCTTGGAAAAGTGATTCTAAAGCTATCTGAGGCAGAAATCTTTTCCCTCCAGTTTCTACAGTTACTATAAAATTAGTTCTCTTACATGTAAGGCATAGCAGAATGAACTTACTATGAATTGCTTAAAAGCTCACTCATAACCACTATACATGATCTTATGGATAGTGACAAATAGTTCATAGACTGGAACATGTATGAATGTATGATACTATGGGCTCTAGCTGCAAAATTCTGTGTCAATGATAATTTAGAGATAAAACTAAACATTTGCTTTATGACAAATATAGAAGTAAAATATTTAACAATATTGCTTCAAAGGATGGAAAAAGGTGAAATCAAGCATACTGTTTCAAAGTTATTTTTGCCTGAAATGGTAAATATTATTTTAAGATCCTAGAAAATAAATAGAGTTTCACTTTGTAAATGTAACCTGATGCTACACCTAAAATTAAATACAGAAGTATAGCTAATAAGTCAATAGTGGAGACAAAATGGAATTCTAAAACTTACATAATCCAATAGAAGGCAATGTACGATGAAATAATGAATAAAGAAAAGAGATGAGATAATTTGAAAATGAATAGAAAGATGGTGTGCTTAAACTCAGAGAAAAGGAATCCAGAATAAAGATGTTTAAGTCATCCAAAGCTGTAAGTTTTCAAGGACCTGATTTATGGAAAGGGAATAAAATGAAGAATTAGGAAGGAACTCTATTATTTGTACTTTACTTGTATTTAAATTTTTGGATTTTCTTTAACTTACAAGGGCAAGACCATTTAATTTTTTTATATTAATTACTTTGAAATAATTTCTTTAGGACTTTAAAGATTTGTTTCTCTCTGGGAATTTAATAATTTAAACATTTATATATTACATTTTGAGCATCTCTATATTCTTGGTATTACATGATTCAATCTAATTGCAGAACATCTAGCCAGTTTCTATTGAAAGGTGTAAATGGTTACAATTTAGCATGGAAAACTATGTACCCAAATAATTTTCAGGCCTTGAATTAATGTACTGTTCTATCATATTTTAAAACCTTCTAGAAAGAAAAAATAGTGTCTACCAGTAGTTCTCACAATGAACTACAAAAAAAAAAATTAAAAACCCAGCTATAGATATTAAGGTTAGGACTTTCCTAGCTTGTTTCCATAAGAGGCTCTGAGAAAAGAAATTAGGGTCAACTAGTAGATTTGGCAAGGTTCAAGCGAGATAGTAGGCAAAGAAGACAGAAAAGAAAAACAACAAAAATAATAAGATTTATGAGATTTTCCACTCTGGGCAAAAAGGACTCAATTCCAGGGTAGAGTTTCAGGGGAAAAAAATCACATAGAACATACTTCAGAACATTTCCACTCAGTGGGATGCTGTGCTTCTTGTCCACTAATTTGAGTCCCTCATTGTTTGAGGACTATCTCTGAGGGCATTAAATCCTTGGTACATCTGGGCTGCCTTGAGTGAAGTTGACAGAGCTTTACTAAGTGTAGCAGAGTGACAGGCTCTTATACTAGGAAGCTGTTAAGAGCTGTCCACCCCAGCTGAGAAGGCTCTAGTTGGAATACCAATCAAGTCATGAATACTGTCTTCCTTAAAACCGCAGAGAGAGAAGACTAAAATTACACATGAAAACTAAAATAACACATGAATTAGTTAATCAGCAGTTAGAACACCATAAACTGAAAGATTCAAGTCAAAGTTGAAAGAATAAAAAGCTGAAGAAAATGAGGAAGGAACATACTCCTATTCATCATCTCTCTCGGAAATAAATAGCTAGAATAGTAGTTTTACAATTTTATCATGAGAACCTCCAGGAAGGTTTGCTCTATCTACGCCAAGCTCAGAGCCTCTGGTTGCATAGGTGAGGGCGAGCCTTGAGAATTTACATTTAAAACAAGTTGCTGTGCTACTTGTCCAGGATCCTCAGAGAATCACTGAGCCAGAATAACTAGAAACTGCTCACTCTTCCATCCTGTGTAAGTTCACAGTGGGAGGAGGAGAGTGAAGGAAGAAGACAATTTCTTACTTCCTGCTTTCTGCATTTTATTGCTTACTGAAAGGTTTTATTTCTTTTGCACTTTGGCCATTCAGAAAGCTTAAACAGAGTAAGCTCTGAGCCTCGGCAGAGGCTTCTGGGCTGTCTGTCACAGAGGAGGAAGGTCAATTCTTTGATGAAGGGAAGAAGCTCACTGTTGCCTTATAGTTCAGCTACTTTCTCTAAATTACTTTGTCGGTAATGAAGGTGATAGTGTAATGTCTATATGTTTGCGTTTATTTAGGTATTTCCAAATTTGAAGGAGAAAAATAAGACTGTTTTATATTTGGATTTTTGTATAGTTATTTCTAAAATTTAAAGGAGGAAAAATAAGACTGTTTTATACAGAAAACCTATAAAACAATTTTATTCAGTTTTTGACATGAGTAGGAAAAAACAATTTTTCTCTATTATGTATGAGGTCTTAAATAATTTGAATGAGAGAACAGTAAGAAGTTACATATGAGTCTTTTGTGACATGCAGGCAAGCTTTCTGCCCAGAGGGTAGTATAAACATTCATTGATTTTTAGCAATTTCAGATACTCTATATCATAAGCTTAAGATCCAAAGACAATGTGCTTTATGTAAAAAAAGAAAAAAAGCATGAAATGTATTCTACAAGGAAGAGTCAAACTGGTTTGATTTATATAAAATGTTTCCTCAAACAAGGATACAGAAACACTCTCATATTTCAATAATCTAATTTTTCATTGTTAGAAAAAAACAGGGCCATTGATAGACTTTTATTTGGTTTGCACCTTGGGATATGTAAATAAACTTTGCATTTCAAAACAAACGAATTCCAATATCTTATGGTATTTTCATGGTAATCAAATATATATTTTTATTCCTATTACTAATGGGCAAATTAAGATAAATATTTTAAATTCCACATTAAAACCTGATTTTCTAAAGGTCTTTTAAACCTTTTCTAAACAGGATTGGAAATAGAAAATAAGTTAAACTTGCTTCAGAGATTTATTGTGTCCATAAAATGTGTTTGCTAATTTGCATCTTGTTGTATTTTCCAGTGTCACTCCTCATTCCCAGTTATTCTTTTATTATTGAGCTATAACAGTTGATTAATCCCAAGTTTGATGTACTTATTTATACATAAAACATATTATACAAGTTATTATGCTAAATGCAAAACATCATAAGACCAAAGAAAAGGAAACATCCAAAACAAACAAACAAACAAAACAAAATAAAAAAATGTCCTGGTATAGCAAATTAAATTTAGGGCTGTTGTTTTATAACTAATCTCACCATTTCCAGATATTTTATTATAAAGAATCTTTATTCTCTCCCTGTTTTGCAAAATGCTTTGACATACTAGAGACATTAATGGAAATAATGGCTATTTAGCCACCCAAGATTTATTTTTCCCTTCCTTTTCATTAATTGGACCTTTCTATTATTGTTTGTGGCAAGATGCAATGATCAAAGAAACATAATTTTCAATCATTTTGTATTTAGAGAGGGTCAATAAAAGTTTTGCTTTTGTTAAAACTTTTTAAAAATGCTTTCTCATATGTCTTGACATTTTACATTCCTCCTTCTTCCTTTTTCTTTGTTGAAATGAAGGGAAATTTCACACAGCCACTGTGAACACACAGTATGTCATGAAGAGAAGAAAAGATGAGCTAATCGTAATGCCCAAACCAATCCACTTTAAAAATTTAAGAAAAACACATCTGAATCTTCTTTGGGATTCCTCTTTTTTTGGGTGTCTGTGATAGGAACTGATGATACCAGCTTACTGATACGTTTATAATATATTTTCTATTCTGCTTTCTGGCTTTTCAAAAAGTCTTAAACATTAAAATTGGTCCTTGAGATGTACTTATTTTTTTCCCATTTTGATATAGTTGCAGAACAAGCTTTTTACCATTGATGGCTGAATTTGATGAATCAGTATTATTCTCCTTTTGGTTACAGCCAGAACTGACAAAATAAATTTGTAAGAAAAGTTAGGCTGCTCAAACTTTAGCGGGACATGAATTTATCTATATAGAATATATCTAATTAAGAGCATTTGTTATAAACAGAAATTGCCAGATGCTTTGAGAAAATTATTTGAATGATGGTTTTGTTTTTTTATATAGATAGAGGGAGAGAGTAAGAGAGATAGAAAAAGAATCAATTTTATTTATTTTTCCTCTGGCCTTTTTTTCTCCAAAACCTAGTTGTGTATGTGGTGCTGGGGTTTGAACCTGGGTCCTCGTCCTTGCTAGGCAAGTGTTCCAACCACTGAGCCACTGCTCTAGCATATTGCATACTTTAATACTTCATTGTAGTAATATTTGTGTAAATTAAAGTTTATTGTTTACCTCAGACCATATTTCTCTGTTATGTCCTTATCTCCCACTAATTCTATCACCCACCATTGTAATCACATCTTTGTTAACTTGCTTAATTTACTACTATCTTTCTCCTAATTATTCACCTAACCAAAAAGAAAAAAAAAAAGGCTCATTAAACCCAAATTTTCTTTTCCTCTGACTGGACTTCATAGTCAAGTGTAACAGAAGGCAAACAAAACTAATGTGAACCAGCTCATATTATGTCCAAGCTATTTCCAGCATACCAGTGCAAATTACTTTCCATTACCCTCCTGCTCTGTAAGATAATGAGTTTGCATTACTTTCTGTTCTCAAAACATTTTATTCTTACAAACTCTTCACTTTCATCTGTTGCTATTGCTCAAGTCACTGAAAAAATAATCTAAGCATTGAAATGAATATTTCCTCATGAGCCTGTACCAAACATCTCTTTGGAAACAGTCTTTCTCCCTGTTTGAACAGATGAGCTATTCATCTTCCAAAGTCCCTCCATTTATGTATTAGATCTTATCAACTTTTTAATTTAAGTGATTTATCATTGTAATTATCCATTTCAAATTATCTCCTTTTCATCTATACTGGACTATTTACACATCAACATAAGATTGTCTCTAATTTTTATAAAATTTCCTCCCTTGACCCCACACACTCTCCAGCTTTTGCATATTTGTCTGTTCACTTTGTGCCAATGTGCTCCTTTACAGTTGTCTACGCCAATGTTCTTTATTTCTCTACCTTTAATTCTCTCTTGAATTGACTTTAAAGTTTTATCCACAATACTTGACAAAAATTAGTCTCACCGAGGTTAATAATTACATTCAATTTCTCAAATATAATACTTAAATTGTATTCCTTATCTTTCCTATTCTCTTAGCAAAGATGATGCCATCATTCTTGTCACCAAACCCCATCTGTTCGTGAAATCCCTGCTATCAGGGAAATCAGAGTAGTTTAAATGTAATAGAACATAATACAACGAAACTCGTTTTATTTCTTGTGAAACACTGGTTTAGAGATCTTTTTCCCCAGGAAAGAGAAAACATTAGAGTCTGCACAGATCTTTATTGCTAATACTCTTAATTAATTCATAATGCTGAGGCTGATGAGCGGGGGCAATATGTCTGAGATCTCATCATTCCTCTATTCCCATTCCATCTTCAGAAAAACTTGACATCAGACATCAGAGAACAAACAGTTCCTTCATCGGAATGGATGGGATAAGAAGCTGTATTTCTCTAACCTCGTTTTGTAACACGAAAGCCTAAAGTTTGGATCAAAATCTCCTTCCTGGGTTTCCCATGTATAGCTGGCATTTAAGTGAGTTATGGGAGAAATCTGCATTGAACATGAATGAGGAGAAAAACTCCTTACAAGTAACCATTTAAAATGATTTTTGTACTCTGCATGCATCATAATTGCCTGGGAAGCTTGTTAAAATGCAGATTTCAAATCAAACTTCAGACAGCACTGGTGAAGCTTAAGGTTCTGCAATTATTTTTAAAATTTTTCTCAGATGAATCTAATTCAGGTGGAACAGGAATTATACATATCTAAAAAAAAAAAAAAAAAAAAAAAAAAAAAAAAAAAAAAAAAAAAAAAAAAAAAAAAGACCCAGTACTTAGATTGGAAGAAGTAAGACTGGGAATGAGAATGAGAGATAATCAAATTATGTGTTAGCAATAAATTTAAGCATATCTCCTTGACTTAAAAACAAACAAACAAACAAAAAATTCAAGGTACTGAGATTGCCAAATAGACCAGAAGTCAGTAAACAATACCACAGAAAAGGAAGTAGGGATCTGTCAAGCGGTAATAATTTTCCCATGGATACAGAATGTAGACAGGAAGCAACCCCAATGGTCTGAGCAGGTGCAATTGCTGTGTATAAATGTTTTAACTCCAAACATCTGTGGTCACTGGGAATAGCACACATTAAGTCCTTCACATTTTTGCTACAGTTTTCACTGGTTTCATTGGAAGTTAGGTTCAAAGCTTTGACCCATGTCTAGCTGCCACCTGTGCTTGCACCTGAAAAGAAACCTTAGACCTACATCTGGTCTGTGGAATGTCAACAATCATGAAACCAGACACCTGTTGTTTTCAAGCTTTACCATTGTCTTTTTAAATATCCAGGACACAGGTTTTGCATCACAGGATACACATTATCAGGCTTCTTTTCTCTACTTCTTTTCGAGGATCCATGGCTTGGTCTTCTGTCTTCATCTACCCTCATTACTCAGGTGTTCTAATCAAGCTCAGTTTCATGGTGTTATCTGCAATCTATACACAGTGATATTATCTAAATATAGAACTTTGGGCCGCCACTCAACTCAACTGAGTACTTGACTTTTCCATGAATAATTGCATTTAAATTAACATGCTAAAAATTAAACTAACCCAATCTCCAAATGTGTTCCTTCTTAGTTACAGTAAATAAAACAATCACACTATGAATGTCATGCTTCCTTCAAATTTCCTTGAGTTCATTTATTTTACTCTCTTTTTTTCCTACTCACATGCTATTACTCAGTGATAACATCAGGTCTACTTGCAAACACATTCCAGATCTCCCCATTTCCATATAACTCATGAACAGTATATTATAAACTGCCTGCATATCTTACCAGCTGACCAAAATAATTTTTTAACTTATTAATTTATGTAAAAATAAATCAGAACGTTCTACTCAAACAATAAATATTTTGATCGTTTTCCATTACACTTAGGATGGAAATTCAACTATGTACCTAAGTCTACAGGATTGCCCACAATCAGACCCCAGTTTACCTTCTAAATTCATGCCATTCACACTAGCCATGTTGCTGTTCCTACAAAAAGACAAGATTCTATTTTGCTTTTATGTATTACAGTAAAGATTAACATGTGTGCAATGATAAATTATAAAATGAATGCATGTTTATTAATAGATCATACATACAACCCTGTATCTAACTTTAAAAGGTTCATTTTCTCAATAGCTCAAATTTATGTTCACCTAATTGTTGATATACTGAACTGAAAAAGTAATGTAAGTTTCTTATGCTTTTGTTTTCCAAAATGAGTTACTCTGTAATATTTTTATGGTGACAAAATACTAATTTATAATGTGTATTCATTCGTTTTTTAATTTCAAAAGCTCTTACATTAATGCTATGTCCCAAAACAAAAATTGGAGCCTTGCCAAACTTTTGAAAACTGAAGTCTTCCACGCCTAGTCAACTGTGATATTCTTTGAATATCAAATGAAGCAAAAAATAAATGATTATAGGAACACACAGTTCTTACCATTCACTTGGAAGATGTGAGTCTGATAGACGTGTTCATAGCCCTCAGCATAGCAGGTGTAATTGCCCATGTGAGTTGTGGTGACCTTAGTAATATACAAGGACCCATCATCTCCAAAGTCCTGTAGGAAATAATAAAATATAAAACAATTTCACTTTTTTGAAGGACGTAGTCACAAGCAAAGTAAATAGACTAAAATATTGTTTTAAAATTATCACAATTGTTATTATGAATGTGAAGGTGGATGACCTTGGGTTATCAGTTGCTCTCAAGAAACAAACTGTGACCTCACTCATAAGTATAGTTTTTCCATATTTATTTGAAGTATATGAGTTTACAAAATAGCAGTTTTCACATATCTGCTTTAATTTAGTTTATTTTTTGAGATTAATAAATTTATAATGTTTTTTCTTATTTATAGCTAAAACAGTTACATTTTTCCCACTTTTAATGACCCACTAATTTTTACATTATTCAAATAGGTGTTTATCATTAAAAATAGTAATCAAAACATTGTCATCTCTGTGAGTAAAAGAAAAAAATACCCACATCATAGGAAAGGAATTTAAGGGATTTATTCTTATTACTTTCTTATAGTAGGGATAGAATCCAAGGCCTCAATCAATCTAAGTGTGCTCTATTTCACTGAGCTCCACCCCAACCATGATTTATATTTTGAAGCTCAGATATGATCAATACATTTGAATAAAATAGCCATACTACTTCAATTCCATTAGAATAAATGCATAACAACTTTGGAAAAAGAGAAACAAAGAAAAATTTTCAATGTTTATCAAAATGAAGTCCAGGAAGCAACTCTAGAAAAGCAGAATAAAAATCAGAAAATCTGCTTTTTCATAAAGGCAATGAATACACAAGGGGGAAAATATGTCAAAATCTTTTTTTCCAGAAATGTGAAAATAGACAAATGCTCTTGCAGATTATTTACAAAAAGAAGTGTTTTACTCAGTAAGGATGGTAAGATGTGTGCGTTTTACCTTGACTTCCCATCCCTCTTCATAGCTCCTGAGTAGTCTAGAACCAATAACTATTTTATCCATTTGGATGCTCCCTGAAAACATACATATATGTGACTTCTTTTTATTTTAGCAGCATATACAGCTTACTTTGGTAAAGTGTCCTATTGAAAGAAAACAACAGTGGTTGTTTACCTGTACAATTTCCTTGGATAGAGATAATATTTAAGGATTAAAGTAGGATGGACAGAGGGGTGGAGCAGTGGGTCAGGGGTTACTGTGCTTGCCCACATGCGTGAGTACACGGTTTCAAGTACACAGTTTCAAACCCCAGAACTTCGTACATAACTGTCAGAGCAATGAAAGTCATATGAAAAACTAAATAAAAATTGATTCTCTCTCTCTCTCTCTTACACACACACACACACACACACACACACACACACACACACACACCGTCTTTCTCTCTTAAAAAAACAAAAGAGAAAAGAAAGTAGCCTGGACAGAATACTTGAAAGGAAAACTGGGGAGTGGGATTTTCACAGAAGAACTTGTAAAACTCCACATCTTCCTGAGAATAAAAGTGGTCATACAAATATACAAGACTGGGGCTGGAGCAGTGGCTCAGCAGTTACGCCACTTGCCTGTCATGCACCAGTACATGAGTTCAAACCCCAGCACCACATACACAAAGATGTCCTGGAGAAATGAAAGCCACAAGAAAAACTGAGTAAAATTGATTATCTCTTTCTCTCTCTCTCTCACTGTCCTTCTCTCTTAAAAACAAACAAAGAAATGTACAAGACTGTACATGCCCAGAAAAATATGATCTACTTAATCTGTTATCTCTGGCTGATTTCAAATCTCTGAACAAATAGTAATGAAGACTAAGACAGAGTTGTAAAGTGCCTGTATGAAAGTTCATTGTGTGGGACAGAGAATATAAAAGCAAACAAAAAACATCTCAAAACCTGGAAGAATATTGATTCAAAACACTGAATTAAATATCTGTCCAATCCTTAGCTCACCACTAAGACAGATGAGCAAAGATTTTAGTATTTTAGTGGATACACAGAAAACAAACAAATAAATAAATAACAGTAAAATTGATTTTACAAAAACAAAAATCTTTTTCCCAAATGATACTGTCAAGATAATGAAAAGAGGGGCTGGAGCGGTGGCTCAGCAGTTTTGGCGCTTGCCTGGCAAGCACAGGGACCAGTCAGCACCACGTACACAACTTGAGTGTTGGAGCAATTAAGACCATGTGAAAAACTAAATAAAGTTATTTCTCTCTTTCTTTGTCTCTCTCACTGTCCCTGTCTCTTTAAAAAAAAAAAAAAAAGATAATGAAAAGATACCTGACATTAATGAGAGAAAATATTTGCAAATCATTTATCTGTTAAGATCTTATATACAGAATATATAAAGAATGGTTATGGTTATAATTTAATAAGGTAAACAAAACCTTTTTTTTTAAGAGAGAGGGACAATGAGAGAGAGAATTTTTATTTTGTTTTTCATGTGGCCTTCGTTGCTCCAAGACTTCATTATGTATGTGTATGTGGGTGCTGGGGCTTGAACTTGCGTACTTGAGCATGCCAGGCAAGCACCGTAACCACTGAGCCAATGCTCCAGCCCCAGAAAACAAAATTTCTATTAAAAATGGGTAAAGATTCAAATAAAACTTTTTAAAAGCATGCATAAATGGACAATAAGCATATAAAAAGTTGTTTAGCATCCTTAATCATTAAAGTGCTACCAATAAAAACAACAATTAGATACTATTTCACACTCACTGGGATGGTTAAAATAAAAAAAATACAGATAATAACATCTCCTTATTGAGTAGATAGAAACTTTGGAAACTTCAAACATTGCTGATAATTTTTTTTTTTAAGTAAAGGAAGTTGAACCCAAGGGTGCTTAACCACTGAGCCTCAACCCTTTTTATTTTTTATTTTAAGACAGAGTCTTACTAAGTTGCAGAATTATATAGTGCAATGACTTCAGATAATAGCTTGACAGTTTTTCTAAAAGTTAAGTAATTACCAATAACTAGCAATTTCACTCGTAGTTATTCGCACAAAAGTATTAAAATCATCCACACATAAACTATATGCAAATGTTCATACCTACACTGAATAGCCAAAAAGTGAAACAACTCAGATGTTTACCAATGGATAATGGAGAAACACAACATGTTATAGCTACACAATGGAATATTATTTATTTAAATAAAAGAATTAAAGTATTACAACATGTTATGATAAATTTTTATTTTTAAAGAGAGAGGGAGGGTGAGAGAGAGGGGGAAAGAGAGAAACAATTTTATTTAGTTTTTCACATGGCTTTAATTGCTTTGAGGTTTCATTGTATACATGGTGCTAGGGTTTGAACTTGCATCCTCGATCATGCCAGGCCAGCCCCGTAACTGCTGAGCCACCGCTCCAGCACCTGTTATGATAAATTGAAAAATGCCACACACAAATTTTATGAGCCCAATTATATGTGATGTTCAGAATGGGCACATTAGGTATAGAAAACCAGTTATCTATAACTAAGGACTGAGCATTTAGGGAAATGGATAATGCTAACAGATGTTAGTAGATGATAGTTATACACAATAGATGATACAGGTAGTATATAATATAGATAAATAGATAGCATATTATATAGAGATAGCAGATGATAGACAAATACATCAGTATAGACATAGAAAAACAGTTATCCATAACTAGGGACTGAGTAGTTAGGGAAATGAAAATGTTAATAGATGTTAGTAGATGATAGTTATAGACAGTAGCTGATACAGATAGCATATGAAATAAATAGCATATTATATACAGATAGTAGATGATAGATAAATCTGTTAATAGATGATAGGCAAAACAAACAAGAGGTTAAGGGAATAATTCTATAGATTGGGCCTACTGTGGTCACCCCACATGCTTTCTTCTAAGAAGGAATTACCTTCATGGACTCTGTCCGTGTGAAGTAAATAGGATATGTTACATTCTCAGAAAGCAACCTGTTATTTTCAGGAGAAATGCAGGCTCAAAGACTCCTCTGGGCAATCTGCTTCAAATTCTTCCTGTGAGTTTGCAAAGAACCAGTGGTATTTAGGACCCTGCGCTTCAGCTGCGAGGTCAGACCTTGCACCTTATGGTCACTTTTGGCTCGGGAATCAAGTCTCCTGTTATTGAGCTGCAGCCACATATTGAGCTTCAGCTTCATGGAGAGAGGGCAGTTACAATGCTACAATCAGTATGAAGTTCTTTTGGGAAGGATGATATATTCTAAATGATGATAACCATGATGGTGCCATGAATGCCGTAATATACTATAAACCACTGAATTGTGCACTTTCACAAAGTTAATTTTATGTGTGTGGATTATATCACAATAAAACTGTTATTCAAAGTAAAATCCATATAAGGCACTTATAGAAAAATAAAAAAATTCTATAATAAAATGATATTATTTTGGCTAATGGAACTTTTACTGACTCTGAAAAAATTTAGAAATCAGTAAGAAAGAATGATTGATATGTTTATATAAGAAAAACACATCTATATTTCTAAACAGAATAAGAATTTAAAGAAACATAATAAACCACAGATTTTCTATGCAAAATACAAAAAATGCATTTTAATCCTTATTTATAATAGTTCAGATGCTGTTTTGAGTATTTCACAAATAATAACACATTTGAGCTTCATAGAAAAATCTGTAGATCAGGATCTATTAAATTCTCCCCACTTGAGTTATGGAAAGAAGGAGGTAGGTATAGATCATGACTTGCTTGCCCCTCCCTGACACTTCTGCCCTCATGCCCTACCTGCACTTCTGTGCAACCCCTTTGGAGGAGGAGACCAAGGAAATACTGAAGACAGAGAATGACCACATTATCTTGAAAGTGCTTGGGCAGGATGTCTCCTTGGTGCAGTTCAAGATTGGAAGGCATAGTAGCCATTCAAGGAGCTACTGAAAGTCTACTGCAAGATCAGGGCTTGTCAGTGAGATAGATTAGATTCAGGTTTGATGGGCAACCGATCAATGAAACATTCCAGCCTAGCTGGAGATGGAGGATGAGGGCATCATTGACAAGTTCCAGCAGCAGAGGGTGGTATGGCTTCCGGTGGTATGGCCTCCAGTGCTACCTTCCCCCTGCCCTGCATTGTCCTTTCTTTTGCTATTAAATGGTAAATGCAGAACCACACTGATCACAGAGGAGTCTGCAGAAGCCCAGGAGTGCAGCTCAAATCTATCTGCCCACATGAGCCTTCAGCTTAAATTGTCTCTATCAGATTGTTCTTTAGTTGGGAAAAAGAGTTATGAAGCTTGGGGTATGTTTTCTTTTCATTTTTGTTTTTTTCTCCCTCCAAAACATTTTTTCTCTCGAACTTGTGACAAAATGTCGATTCTCAGTCTATGCCCAGGATCTTACCACTGGAGTTCTGGTCGCCACTTGAGCTACTTGGTCTAATCACTCAGAGAGCTCATGTTTACTTCCTGGGTGGGGATTTGTGTCTGTGTGGAGGGGCAGAATTTCTATGTTTATTTGTTGTAGGTACAGATTATTAAAATCCTAAATATGCAAATTATAAGCTTTGCAAAAGATATGGCAAGATTGATCGGAAAATACTAAAAATATTCTTTAAAAGGTAAAAAGAAAATAAGTGTTTCAGTGATAGAGTCCAAGTGCTCTCTCTGTGTTCCTGAGTATGTCCTATCAGAGCCTTACGCTTGGGACTCCATCCCACCACTCTGTGTCTGGTCATGGGTATGTGAGCAAAGATTAGCACAACAAAAACAAGCTTTTAACCTTATTATAGTTTGGATGTAAGATATCCTCCAAATCTCCTATATTAAGGCAGGAATATTCAGAGGTGACATGATTGGAGTGAGAGAGCTGTACCCTAATCAATTTATCCTAGTTTGAAGGGACTACTGGATGGTAATTGTAGGCAAATAGGGTATGGCAGGATGAGATGGGTCACTGGGGACATGGACTAGAAGGGTGTATCTTCCCTACTGCCTTTTCCCACCTTCTCTCCACTATCTTTTTCTGCTTTTCTGGGCCTCATGTAGGGCCCAGAGCAATGGACTCGCCAGACCGAGGACTAAACCTCTGAAACCATAAGCCAAAATATACTTTCACTTTCTTTCTTCTCAGTTGTTCTTGTTGGATATTTTGGTCATAGAAACACAAAACTGACTCACATAACCCTTTTTGAAACACAGAAGAAAA
Organism: Aplodontia rufa; assembly: GCA_004027875.1. Taxonomy (NCBI): domain Eukaryota; kingdom Metazoa; phylum Chordata; class Mammalia; order Rodentia; family Aplodontiidae; genus Aplodontia; species Aplodontia rufa. The sequence goes on from PVKS010010229.1 coordinate 44,036, forward strand.
TACTTATCATGTTTCTCATTTGGTTATTGTATTGTGGCCTCAGATTTCTTCCAGAATTTATATCTAATGAATAATTATGTTCTCTATATATAAAGTAAAATTGAATATCACTGAATTTGCTGTTATGCTGTTGTATAAAAGAGTTGCTTTCAGTGTGGTTGCAAAAGAGACCTATGGAAAGATAACAATGTTCATCTTGTGGAGTTGTGCTCTGCTGATTTCCAAACAAGTACTGAAATTATGCATTAGTACAGTGACTCTAGTTCTGTGAGATATTTGGGGATCTATACCAATTAAAATGTTTATAATTTTACCAGTTATCCTTTTGTAAGGAACCACTGCTGTTTGATGGCCATTCTCTGCTCCTTTGAGTCACCAAACAATGATCCATCACCTCACTTGCATGAACTATTGCAGAAAATATTCAGGTTTCCTTTGTTTTTCTATAAGACTTCAGGTGAGGTGTTTGTTGGCTGTGTTGCATTTATTCACCAATTTGTACACTATTTGTTGTCCTTTATTACTGTAAATAGTATATATCATTTGGTGGAATAAATTCATCCCATTTTATAGCAGGCAATGCTAGGAAGTCAAATGAGCTCCTTAATTTCATGTGGCTCCTAATTAGCAGAGCTAGGATTGGATCCAAGTGGCCTTACTGCAGTGTACTTTCCATTCCCACACCATGCCACCTTCTAGGTAAACCATGTTTTGAGGGAAGGATGACAGAACAACAAATACAGCAGGACACAAAGAACAAAATTAAAGTGGTCAAATAGGGGCTGGAGCAATGGCTCAGCAGTTTCAGCTCTTGCCCAGCATGCACAAATGCATGGGTTCAAACCCCAGCACCCATGTATACAACTAAGTGTCAGAGCAATGAAAGCCATGTGCAAAACTCAATAAAAATTGATTCTCTCTGTCTCTCTCTCTCTGTCAAACTCCTTCTCTAGTAAAAAAAAAAAGTGATCAAATAAAGTAGTAGGTCTGAGGAAAAGATGTTGGTAATGTAGTGAAGAGCATACTTGGAGCCAGGCGAAGTGCTGCACACTTGTAATCCCAGCGGTTTGGGAGGCTGAGGCAGGAGGATTCCAAATTCAGAGCCAGCCTCTGCAACTTAGCAAGGCCATAAATAACTTAGTGATACCCTGTCTCAAAATAAAATATAAAAAAGGCTGGGGATGTGGCTAAATATTTAACCATCCCTGTGAATATGTATATGTGCAAGAGGAAGCTGCATTGATCCATTGACATTCCCAGTGAAAACACAGTGTTTTGAAAAACAACTCAAAACTTTTGTCTTTATTCTTTCTCAACAGCAAAAAGCAGGATGAATATGAGGGTGTTGCTGTACAGTTTTCTTAAGATGATATAAATATGTATATATATATATATATATAATTTACATATATATAAGATTAGAAGTATATATATATATATATAATTTTACCAACATGCTGTATTTATCATGAGGAATTCTCTTTGCTGTGATTTGGATAGATTTGAATGGTTCACTCTTGGGGTGTAGCCTTCATCCCCATTTCAACAGCTGCCCTAGAGCGATCTTGTTACTATTTCCATAAGTTCCTTCTGGAAGGGCTGCTAGGTCCAGCTTTGTTAAGCTTCCTAATTGTTATGCAAAATGAAGATTAGAGTGGGTTGGAATGTGCTAACCACAGGCTGTTACCTAGTTGTTTGTCTGTACTCGAAATCTGCATAACCCCTGGCAACTCCCTTAGAAGGATTATTGATTCCTTGGCTTCTCCCCTCCTTATAAAAACCTGTGTGCCTTAATAATAAACGGATTCTGAGCTGCCATCAGCTGCGTGTAGTTGCCTCGCTTCCCCGGCTGGGAGGGAAGGGGTCCCCGGACGAGGAGGAGCCCAGTTTCCAGCTGTCGGCACTCATCCTCCTCCTGATCGGCTCCCGGGGGACAATCCAGCGCCCCACAGTTCACAAAGTTCATGTGTTGGAAACTTAGTCCCCAACATAGGGGTGGGAAATGATGTGTAACTTTGAGAGGTAGGAAATGGTGGAGGTCCTGAGGTCATTATGAGACAGTTTTAGGATAGCAAATGGCTAGGTAGTCAGGACCATGGGCCCCATTCAACCAAACTTAGAAGTGAGACAGAAAAGAGCCATTAACGGGTATGCTAAGGGCCTTCATATGTAAATGACCATGAGGCTCACTTGTGGGAACAACTCCTTTGTCCCAGGGGTGGGTCACTTGTGGGAACAACTCCTTTGTCCCAGGGGTGGGAAAACTAAGACGTAGGGGTGGACAAAGATGGAAACGTGGAAAGAATTGCTACCTGTTTTGCATAGATTTTAATCTATGACTTCGGTGCTTAGTTTCAATGGCTGTTTTGCATAGGTTTCAAACAATGATGTAGATGCATTTCTCAATGCCTGGTTTGCATGAATGTTAATTATGCTCATACCCCAAATCAATGTAACCCCAGCCTAATCTTCATTAGATAGTATCCTGCTTCCAGGTACCCCTCTGCTTTGCAGAGTCTCTGCTTTCCTTCCTTCAATAAATCCTACTCCTTTTTACTCCTCCTTCCGTGGTTGTACATGGATTTTATTCTTCAAATTCATGAGACGAGAACCCAGAAGATCGGCGTCCAATTTCCAGGATAAATTTTCACATCAAGAGCTGCAACACCCAGCTTTTAGCTAGGGAGCTGGTAACATTATTTCAGCTTTAGAAACCTGCAGCCAGCCCAAATTCCCAGTTTTATCTGAGAATAGCTGCAAACACTAGCAGCAGGCTATTTTGACTGCTGGAATCTATAGTCGGCCCAGACTCCATTTGCCAACAAGAGCAGAGAATTTGGCCTCATCTCAAAAACCCCACATCAATTAGAGATACTTCTCTTGGAGAGATAAAGTTAATCTTAGGGGATCCTAAGCTTCCAGGAGAGAGAGTTCTTATAAATGCATTAGCCTGACACTTGAGTTTCATGCTTCCTGCCTTGCAATGAGATCACTTCCTCTTCCAGGTGGCCTCACCATCATGATCATCATGAGGTCCCACCAGATTCGAGGTAATGTTGACAGCATCGTGAATCTACAAAACTATGAGATAAATAAACCTTTTTTATTCAAAAGTGTCCTGCTCCTTATATTTCATTATAGTAACAACAAATAGACTAATATAATCTTTAAGAGTTGTTTGCTCATTGCCCCTTCCTACTTTTAATTTTGAGTTCATTATGTTTCATATTGATTCTCAAATATTTAACATGCTGTTCATCTTTCAGTTTTGTTTACATTGCTTATGAATATAAACTGGGTATTTATTATGGCCTTTTATAAATATAACTAGTTGTTGTATCAGCATTATTTTGTCAAGAAATTTTTTTCTTCCCAAGATTTTTTGAAAAATTCTTTTATATTTAAATCTGATAGTATCCCATAATTTACCAATATTCACATACTAGTACTTCAGCAGTACACCTTTTAGTACTACCTATATTTGTGAATGTGCATTTCTGTTAAAGATAGCTTCTTCTTAACTTATAATCACTACAGATTGTTTGTAATGAGGAAAACTGCTATGAAACTACTGAACTGGGCCTTGAAAATGATAAAAATGTGCAACAGGAAAAATAAAACAGTCAAGGAAGAAAAGGGGGTGGGGAGAGATACAAAGAGAGGAACAGAAAGAGGAAGAGAAGTGAGAGAGTGGGGAAACAGAAAAAGAAGGAGGAGAAGGAAGAGAAGAGAGAAAAGAAGGATAAGAGGAGGAGAAAGAAAAAAGAAAAGGAGAAACAGAAACACAGCATACATAGACATTATGGTGCATAACTGGACAGTATTTTCTTAATAGCTGTAATTTAAAGATATAATTTCCTCTACATCACATTATATAATCATACTTGATTTCTCCAACTCCCAGGAGGAACGCTCACAGCATTACAGCCAGAGCCTCATAATCTGTACAATTGAAGATTCTGGAGTCTGAACTACAAGAAAGTAGCTGTGGTACAAAAGCCATGATGAAACTCCCTGTCACTTCAAGCATCATTACAAACACAGTCTATAGGGACAGCAGAGCACAAATAAGAGAACTAAAATGCCAAAGCAGAAGACAGACTGTGACTTAACTGAACATTTGCAAGATAGTTGACATGTTGTAGAGTTTAAAGGGGGAAAGCCAAACTTGTGTAGACTATCAATTGAAAACAAAACTAAAAATATTTTGAAAAAGAATATGAGAAAAAATTAAGAAGTGATGACCTGAAATATATCAATATACCCAGTGTGCATTCACACAGAACACAAACCTAAGGTTCACTATATTCAGAACATATCTTGGAGATCAGATCAGAACACTGATGAATTCTTTCACAGTACAACAATAATTGAAAATAATATTAAAATCCAAAATATACCTGATGTTTATATTTGTTTGCATTGACATATACTAAACTGGAGCTTTTTAGAGTATATTTTCATATAATCCATTTTTAATGCCCCTAATACCTAAAATAAACAACCTTTCTATGTGTCTTTGTAGCTACCTAGAGAGCATGAGCCTTCCCTTTCCATAATTCAAAATGACTGTTCATTTTTAATGGGGTTTTATAAATGTAATTTGAGGTACAATAGAATTCATGAAAAGTGATAATGGTTTCCTCACCCAAAAAGGTGAAAGTTACACATACACCTTGAAAATGTTTATTTAAAGTTTCTTATTGCATTTTTTGTTATTTAACATGAAATCCCTACTTGTTAAAATTACTCTTTAAATTGGTCCATGTTTGACCCCTTCAAAGTTCTATGTCTCTGTTCCTGTTTTATTGCCCTGGTTTCTCCTAAATGCAACCCCAATTTTCTAAAATATGTCACTTTATAAGCACCTTCTCAGGAAGCTGTTTTGAATAAGGCATACTTTAATATTCCCTCACCACACTGATGTTATGGATCTTTTCAGTGTACTTAAAGATAAAACTCAACATACATTTATTGAATACTAGGATATATATTTTAGAAAAAAATTACAAATTTCATCTTTAAATAACCCCTTTAAAAGGCATATTGTTAGCCACATTTTGAAGATAAAATGATGAAATAAGATGTTGACAACTTTGTCTAGATTACACAAAAGAGTGTTCTCAGCTTATCCAAGCAGCACTCTTGATATGTAATTTTTAAGATACTTCTCCTTTCCCAGATTGCCCATTAATTTGAATCAAGACTCAGAATTAACTGTTGATTTTATTATATGGATACTCCTAATCTACTTTCTATCTCTTTCCTCATTTAAAATGTCAAATCTTTTACTCTTTCATTCTCTAAACATTTTTCCAATCTAAACAGATCAAAATAAGTGTGTAATTTTGATGCTCAGCCATTGTGGAGAGCTAAGGTTTTAGAATAGACACTGTGAATTCAAGGACAAAATCTTATGTTTTTGTTTAAATCCACATTACACCTTCATAATCCCGTAGTCGATAGTTGCTCCATAAATATTTCTCCAGTAATTAAATCTTTATTAGCCTCTATACCATTACAGAGTTGTCTCAAGGCGCTAATGTCTAGAAAGGGTTGATAGAAAATACCCAAAATCATTTACTCTATTGTGTTGATTGCTTATATCTTTTTTTTTCTTTTTTAAAGAGAGAGAGGGACAGTGAGAGAGAGTGAGAGAGAGAGAGAGAGAATCAATTTTATTTAGTTTTTTTATGTGGCCTTCATTGCACTCATTTGTATACTTGGTGCTGGGGTCTGAACTCAGTACTGGCACATGCTGGGTAAGCGTCATAACCACTGAGCCACTGCTCCAGTCCCTGCTTATATCTTCTTAAGGCAAGCAAATGAGGACTCTAGAAAAAATAAAATCTGTTGCAAAATTCTAAAATTTTGAAAATTTTAATTGCATCCATCAAATGACTATTCAATCATTGTAGAATAAAATCAAAAGATTTAGCAGCCTATAAATAATAAGTTCTGATCATTTAGAATAAACAGGTACATTCAACTATGGTTATTCCAAAATATAATAGGTGAATTTCACAAGCTTTGTTTAACTTGTTCTAATCAAAATGATAAACTCATAATTTTCAAATTTAAGTTTATTTTTCTAAATGTTTTTCCACATAGTTCTAATTTGTATGGTAACAACATGAGTATACTATTAAGATACATTGCTTTGATACCTACTGACATTAAAATAATTTCTTTTTAAATTCTTATTATTCACATATGCTTTTACTTTATAATATTATGAAAGCTATTTTCTTTTTAATGTATTCAAAATGCTTTCATAAAACATCAATAAAAGTAATATAAGCAAATACCTATATTGAAATTGACAAAATACTATTTTTATGATTTATATTTTTTTTCTAGAAACTTTGGATGTTTCTCACTAACCTATTTACTTAAGCTCTTAATCTATCACCAATAAATACAACTGTGAAAAACACATGCTAAATTTAGTGAATACATTATTTTCTTTTTGAAGACAGAAAGTGAGTCAATTTTTCTATTCATCTGGTTTTTATTTTTCCTTCATTTAGTTGTGTATGTGGAGCTGGGGATAGAACCCAGCACCTCACACATGCCAGGCAAGCAAGCGCTCTACCATTGAGCCACCTCTCCAGCTCTGTGAATACATTATTTTTAAAACTTCTTTTTTGCTTAAGTAAAACATTTCATGGATCATTTATGGATTATGATAGAAAAGTTAGGTAATGGGTTGGAGGGGTGGCTCGTGGTGCTTACAGCGCTTGACGGGCAAGCACGAGTACATGGGTTCAAACCCCAGCAACCATGTACACAACTAAGTGTCAGAGTAACGAAAACCATGTGAAAAACTCAATAAAAGTTGATTCTCTCTCTCTCTCTCTCTCACTGCCCTTCTCTCTTTTAAAAAAAGAAAAGAAAAAAGAAAAATTAGGTAACACAAATCACTGTTTCTACCAGTTAATCAACTACATTCTTTGATAGAAAAACAAATACAAATACAAAACCATAGGAACTTCATATAGCAATATTATTTAATGGTATATGTAATATAATTAATATATTATTTTTAAAAAAATCATGCTGCAAAAATGCTCCAATAACACCTTTAAATTAGTTGATATGCTCCCATCTTCAAACTTCTCAGAATTATCTGTTGTTAGCATAAAATATACCTCTTAAAAACAATAAGGGAAAAGAGGGATCACCGATGAAAATCTCTACAATTTCTGAGTGGATATTGTTAAACGTTGTTTGGGGTTCACAGTAGTTCATAAAAAGCAAAAGGGACTCAGAAAAGAGCTCCTATAGTCACTGGTGAAACGATTTTTTAGAGGAGGAAATGTAGCCTCAGGCATTTCTCTGGTTATAATGAAAAGCAGACAAATAGAAACTATGAGGGTCATCATGTGTACAGAGTTATGCAATACGTATACACAGTGCAGTATTTTACAAAGTGCAAAACAGAGGGGAAAGTGTTGCTACTGAAATTGTGGTGTTGCAAAAGACAATGGAAATCAGAGTAGGCAAAATGAAGATGGATAGGTAACACAGTAACAATATAAAAGTAATCATTAAGCTGGGTGCAGTGCTGCATGCCTACAATCTCAGCTGCTCAGGAGCTGAAGCAGGAGGGATCACAAGGTCAAAACCATCCTGAACAACTTTGTTAGGCCATAATCAACTTAGTGAGACCTATCTTAAAATAAAAAATAAAAATGGTTGAGGGTATGGCTCAGTGGTTAAGTGCCTCTGGATTCAGTCCTTGAAGCTGGAGTGGAACCTCAGCAGTTATAGCACTTGCCTGACATGTGCAAAGATGAAGGTTCAAACCCTAGCAGCATGTACACAATGAAGTGTCAGAGCAATGAAAGTCACATGAAAACCTAAATAAAATTGTCTCTCTCTCTTTTTTTTTTCTTTCTTACTGTTCCTCTCTCTTTAAAAAAACAAAAACAAAAACAAAAAAACCAGTATCATTAATACAACATATAATGGGAGAGGTCTTCACTGAAAAAAAAATAAAAGAAAGATATTAATGATTGTAGCTAATTTAGTGGAAAAGTATAGGTAGGAGAATTCAGTAATTTAAGGAGATAACTACATTTTACTAAATGGACTCCAGAATCTCAGGGTGACCTCAACAAAAAATATCAACTGGTTTTTGAAGAACTCCAAAGTTGCTTTATATTTATAAGTGTATTAGACCATGAAAAAGCAACATAGTTCTGAAACAGAAAAAAAAAAGCAGAGATGACTTCCCTTTATCATATTCCATGACATGTGTAAAGATTAAAATTAAGATAACAACATAACATTGTATATTAAAATAAAGTGGTTCCAGAGAAAACAGTATTTTCAGCTTTGTTTTCTGTCTCAATAAATATGATAAACTGATTGATAGATGGACAGATAAGAGATATGTAAATAGATACAGATGTCAAATTTGCCATACATAATATACCTAGCATGGTAAATCAGGGGGAAAAGATTATTAAGTTAACAGGATCAGGGCTGGACAATGCTTGCCTTGCATAGCTGAGAATGTGGGTTCAAACCCCAGCACCACGTACACAACAAATTATCAGAGCAAAGAAATCCATGTAAAAAACTAAATAAAATTGATTCTCTCTCTCACTTCCCTCTCTCTCTCTTAAAAAAAATTAACATGGTTGAAGCAGTTTGTACATATGAAAGAAAATTTAAAATTGGATGTCTATGTAGAAAAATTCAAACTATGTCTATCTCATAGTATGCATAAAACAATGAAGGTCACAATGTATAATACGTATTTGTGAAAAGATGAAACTTTAATCTCAGGCATTAGAACATTTGATGACTTAAAATTAAGAGAGTAAATGAAGAGATCATAAAAGAAGCCATTAATAAATAGAACTACATCAAATTATAAATTCCTATTTGTAAAAATGAGATTCTTCACAGTGCAAATCCACTGAAAATATAATCAACTTACCAAAGAAAACAACTGTGTGCAAATAACTCAGGGAAAAACAAAAGTTTGACAACTTAAGAGAAATATGGAGATGTAAAAACTATTTTCTAAAGAGGAAGATACTAATGGCTCAATAAATGTGGAAAAGTTACAATCTCATAACTAGTAAATGAAATTCAATTTATTGCAACAAAGAGGGTGCTTTTTAAACACCTCCTAGACTACCAAAAACTGAAATGTTATATAATGCTAAATGTTGCCTGGTGTGGTGGAATACACCTATAATGGCAGAGACTCAGGAAGCCAGGGCAGGAGAGTGGTAAGTTGGAGATCAGCCTCAGCAACTTAAACCTGTCTATAATAACAACAACAACAACAACAACAACAACAACAACAATAATTTTAAAAGGCTGGGAATGTGACTCAGTTATTTAGTACCCCTTTGTTCAATCCGCAGTAACAAAAAAAAAAAAAATAGTACTTAATATGAACATAGAACATATTACTATGCATTGTAGCATAGTAATAAAATTCAATAATAATGTTAAATGAAATTATTTTTGTCACTGTTTATAACTAATATCCTAAGTGTTTTATAGTTCACAAAGTCAAATTTGCCATGAAATTCATAAAGCTTATTGTGACTTCATCATTTTTTTTCCCGAATTTGCATTCTTTTTACAAAATAATTTAAAACTTCAAGACCCAAAGAAACTTGCATCACCCTGCCTATATTATTTATATTTTTGATAACACCATATTTTACACTTAAAGAAACAGAATTGAGAAAGCTTTAGTAGCTTCACTGTAAAAGCTATTAAGTTGAAAATAAGCTATTCAAAACCTGGCTACCTTTAGATTTCATGACATGAACATTCATTTAAGTACAGGCATCAACATTATTAAATCCCAAACACAACCTTTACAAACATACATACACATACACAGAATATAAGTGTTGGTGTGTATATATAAATTATGTTTACATATGTAACATATATACACAAAAATATGACTCTGTAAGTTTCAAAAATAAGCAAAATTAAAGCAAGTATTACATGTTTATATATTTATAGTAATTTTTTAAAAATAAGAGCAAAGTAAGTGCTAACATGTAATTTATAATATGAATATTTAGAAGATAAAGAGGAGGATCCAGTGGTAAGGAGTCCACAAGGCAATTCAGATTTTTTGGTACTGTTAGATTTTTTAAAAAATTGTTGCATCTATAAGTATCAACTTAACATTCTACTTGAATTATGTGTGTGTGTGTGTGTGTGTGTGTGTATGTGTGTGTGTGTGTGTATGTGTATATATATATATCCTTGTGTATATGTATGTATACTAAAATGCAAAGGACTAAGTCAATGAAAAATTCAGCTGAACATTAAATCAAGCATTTCAATCTAAATAACTTCTCTTATATGTTCTACTCAACAATTTACTGGATTAAAAAAAACCTATTTAGATATTAAGCTGTATTTTCACATGTTTTAAAGAGAATTGATCCTTATTTTGATTTTATCTAAAATATTAATAACACAGTGGCCAAAGAAACCTAGAATTCTGGTAACTTGTATAGACACTGAATTAACAATGTGTATTATGGAGTCTGCCTTCATTTTAAATATAGTTAGGAAGTGCCATTTCTATCCAAACAATGAAAACTAGGTACTCTTCAAAAACCACATTTTTCAGACTGCTGACTTTGCGGGGCAACTGACTAGCCTATAATCTGAGAAAAGCTGAAACTTCCAGAAAGAGGCAAGTTGCAAGCACTCATTCACCTGTGCTCTCCCAGAGCACTGGATGAAAAAAGGCTGGCAAGGAAGTATGTGCAAAAAAATCAACTATTTTTTGTGATGAATTTCTAAAAGCTAAAGATGCACAGTTGTGAGAGTATAGAATCCTAAGACCACAGTCACTGAGCAAATTCATCTGGCAGCCACTTCTTCTTGGATCTCATAGCTCAGGAAAAGATTGGGGTCATGAGAGGAGATCAGAGAAAGCATTCTACATAGTGCAGAACTGGTGTTGGATGCCTGCTCAGGTTAAAAAACAACAATTCTTTCCTGCATTCTTCTCCCTGATGAGACAAAGCTTTGAATTGCTGAAGAGTGACAGCAAATCCTGCCAATTTCAGAGTAAATGGAATTTCACTGGGTTGGTTCTGTAGTTTGGATCTGGAATGTCCCCCCAAGCTCATGTATTAAGCAATGCAGCAACGTTCAGAGCCTAGTTGATTGCATTATAAGGGCTCTGACTTCGTCAGTGAATTAATCCATTTGATGGATTAATATTTGAGTGGATTTACTGGGAGGTGGTGAAAACTGTAGTCAGGTGTGGAATGGTTAGTAGAAGTAGGTGACTGGGGACTTGACCTAGGAGACTCTGATTGTTCCTGTTGCTCCTCCTGCTCTCTGTTTCAGGGCTGTCTTTGAATAAGCTGCTTTCCTCCACCACTGAATAAGCACCTTTCCTCTACCACACCCTTCTACCTGGATGTTTTGCCTTACCTCAGGCCCAGAGCATTAGAGTCAGTCAAACATGGATTAAAATCTCTGAAACCATGAGCCAGAATAACTGTTTCCTTCACTAAATTGTTTGTGTTGATATAAATTTTGGTCATATCAATTAAAAGTTGACTAAGACAGTTGGGGAAAAGGACAGAAACACTCCTAGTTCCAGAAAATTAAATATCCCTAAGCATTGGAATGGAGAAGATCACTGAAAAAAAAAACCTCATTCAAAAGAATCAAATGTACCTAATTGTTAAGGCTGATGACAAATGAGGAAAATGGGGAATGTCTCCTTGCCTTTCACCAGCCATGCCAGAAAGAATGAAGAAAGGAACAATAGCAAACTAACACTGGCTAAGGGACAAAAACAGGGAGAAATAACTTCTTGGAGGTGTAGGCTCACAGGGAAAATCTAAAATTGAGGGTGGGCCCTGTACAATTGAAAATTTGGTTAAATAATCCATGCATAAATACTTTTTATCTTTGTCTCTATTATTTACCATAGAATATGTAAATTTCAACCAAAATTATGAGTCAAAGAAAACAGGGGAAAAACAATCTGCTTTCTTTTTTCTTGTTTTCTTTATTTTTGGTGCAATATAGTCTTAACAAAGGGAAGAGATTCGCTGTTACACATTCATGTTTAAAGGTAATAACAGTGTAACTTTAACCCAATCCTTACTCAGGATACCTCCCCAACCCCTCTGCCCATTGCCCAGTCCAAGGTCTTCTACATCTACTGCATTTAAAACTAGACAATTTTAAAAAATATTATAAATAATCTGCTTTTGAGAGACAAAGCAAACGATGAACTAATTTCAAATACAAATCTATTGTTGGAAAAGTCACACAAAGGATTGAAAATAACCATGATAAATGTTACCAGTTCTGGTGGAAAGACTTAGTCATTCATAAGTAGATGGAAAGTTTTAGCAGAGGAATAGAAACTAGAAAGTGTTGAAGAACAAAGCTAGGAATAAATTAAACACACACACACACACAGCTGATGACTGCCTTTGGAAGACTCAGAAGTAGACCCAAGACATCCAAGGAAACAATCAGTGAATCCGAGTGTGGGTCAACTGACATTTTTCAAACTGATACAAAACAAATCTCTGAAAACAAAATAGAACAGAATATTAAAGAAAGATCAGCCATTATAAGTCTAAACCATGTGCTTTTTGAAATACCAAAGAAAAAGGTAAAAATTGGGATAAAAATACTAAAAAGACCATGATTAATCATTTCCAAAAATAACTATATTTAAAAAAACTAGAATTATATTACTGAAAACCAAAGATAAAGACAAATGTTAAAAACTGACAGAGAAAAAATACATTATGCAGAGAGGACCAAAAGCAAAATTTACAGTAGACCTGTTATTAGAAATTATGAAAGTCATAAAATAACAACGCAACATCTTTCAACCATGTGTGTGTGTGTGTGTGTGTGTGTGCATGTGTGTGTGTATGTGTGTGTGTGTGTGTGTGTTGGGCAGGGCATTAAGAAACTGTCAACCCAGAATATCATATATACACAAAAGTACCTTTCCAATAAATTAGACAATAAATCTGCTTTGCCCAACAAAAAGATAATTAATTAACAGTAGACCTGCACCATAAAGCTAAAGGAACTCTTCAGGCACAAGGAATATAAGATCAGAGGGAAAACTAAAGAAATTATTTTGATTTTAAGTCACTGAATTTTGGAGCAATGTATCATAAAGCAATATGGACATAACTATTTATCTTAAACTGACATATCCTTACTCTTTTGATGACTTTTTAAATTTTAATTTTGTTACATCTAATTTTGTTTTGCTTACTTAAGAAAATAATATTTGTAGCACTTCACTGAAGTTATTGCATAGGCAAATTGAAATGAGAACCCAAAAGCCAAATTGAGATTTTATATGAGATAGTTTCTCAGCTTTTTCAAAGGTAGAGGCCAGTTTCCTTCATACCAGCAACGAGAGACTGTGAATTACATTGCATTACAAACAAATTGCGGAATATTTTGTACAGTAATTTTTGTGTGTGTTTGAATATTTGAGTATGATGAATATTTTTATGAAGAAATTTATTTGTTGAACAATCAAACAAGCTTCTAACAAAATAATATATATATATATATATAAATTCTGAAAATTATATTTACCCTCAAGAGACTCCCCCCATAACACACCCTTATCCCTCCCCCCTCTTCCCAATACATCTCTACTGATGCCTTAGGTTGTATGGCATTACATCTTATTCACATTTAAAACATGATAATAGACCTCCTATGTCAATGGCCAGGGTTTAGCTCCAGCCTCCACAGTTGAGTTAAGACATTCGACTCTTGGTTTTCTGGGTTCTGCTTTTCTCACTCAGCATAAATTCTTCCATAGCCATCCATTTACCTTCAAAGGCTGCAATATCATTGTTTCTAATTGCTGAGTAGAATTCCATGGTATATATGTACCACAGGTTTTGGATCCATTCATCTAGTGAGGGACATCTCGGTTGTTTCCATAGTCTAGCAATAGTAAATTGAGCTGCTATGAACATAGATATTGCTGTGTCACTATAATGTGCTGATTCTAAATCCCCTGGAAAAATACTCAAGAGACGAATAGCAGGATTATATGGTCGGTTCATCCCTAGTTTTTTGAGGATTCTTCACACTGCTGTTCAAAGGGGCTGAACCATTCTGCAGTTCCACCAACAGTGTGCTAGTGTGGCTATCTCTCCACAACCCTTACAGCATCTATTATTGTTTAATTTCTTCATCTTTGCCAATCTGACTGGCATGAGGTGATATCTTAATGTAGTTTTCATTTGCATTTCTCTTATTACTAGTGATTTAGAGCACTTCCTCATGTATTCATTAGCTTGATCAATGTCCTCTGTTGAGAAATTTCTATTTAGCTCCTTGGCCCATTTATTGATTGGGTTGTTTGTGTTTTTGAAGTTGAGATTTCTGAGGATTTTGTAGATTCTGGATATGAGGCCCCTGTCAGAGGAATCACAGCCCATGATTCTCTCCAATTCTGTAGGTAACTTCTTGACTATTTTGATTCTTTCCTTGGCAGTGCAAAAACTTTTTAGCTTTATGGCATCCCATTCACTGATTTTTGACTTTACTTCCTTTACTGTAGGAGATATGTTGAGAAAGTCTTTGCCTACTCCCAAATGCTAAAATGTTGGACCTAATTTGTCTTCCATCAGTTCCAAGGTAGTTGGTTTAATTCCTAGTTCCTTGATCCAATTTGATTTGATTCTCATGCAAGGAGAAAGACATGGGTCTAATTTCAACTTTCTATAAGTGGCTGTCCAGTTTGTCCAGTACCATTTGTTGAAGAGGCTGTCTCTCCTCATTGTAATATTTTGTCCCCTTTTCTCAAAAATCAGATGTTTAAAGATTTGTGGGTTTGTTTTAGGGTCTTCTATTCTATTCCATTGATCTTCTTTCCTATCTTGATACCAGTGCCATGCTGTCTTTGTTACTATAGCTCTATAGTATAGTTTTATATCTGGTATGGCAAAACTGCCTGTTTTGTCTTTCTTTCTTAGTAATGTTTTGGCAATTCTAGGTTTCTTATTGTTCCAAATGAATTTGAGAATTGTTTTTTCTATGTCTGTAAACAATAACATTGATATCTTAATAGGTATTGCATTAAATCTATATAGAGCTTTTAGCAGAATGGCCATTTTTATTACATTAATTCTGCCTAACCAAGAGCATGGGACATCTTTCCATCTTCTTAGGTCATCTTGGATTTCATTCTTCAATGCCCAGTAATTTTTATTGTAGAGATCTTTGATTTCCCTTGTAAGGTTAATTCCCAAATATTTTATTCTTTTCGAAGATATTGTGAATGGGACTGATTTCCTAATTTTTTCATCTGTCCTATTATTGTTAGTGTATAGGAAAGTTATTGATTTATGGGTGTTGATCTTGTAGCCTGCCACTTTGCTAAATCTGTTTATAAGTTCAAGCAGTTTACTGATGGAGTTTTTTGGATCTTCCAGATACAGGATCATGTTGTCAGCAAAAAGGGAAAGTTTGACTTCCTCTTTTCCTATTTTTATCCCTTTGATTTCTTTCTCTTGCCTAATTGCTCCAGTTAGGGTCTCAAGAACAATATTGAATAAAGGTGGTGAGAGCGGACAACCTTGTCTTATTCTCGATTTTAGTGGAAATTATTTCAGCTTTTCTCCATTTAGTATTATACTAGCTGAGGGTTTAGCATATACAGCCTTTACATAGTTCAGAAATGATCCTTTTAACCCTATCTTCTCTAGAGTTTTGAACATAAAAGGGTGCTGGCCTTTATCAAAGGCCTTTTCTGCATCTATTGATATGATCACATGGTTTTTGTCCTTGATTCTGTTTTGTACTGTAATTGTTTATTTGAGAAGAGTTAAAATCTTAAATTTAAAATCTATAAATGTGGAGTCAATCAAATAATATAATTGGCTTCCAAAAATGAGAATATGTCTAGGGTGTAGCTCAGTGTTACATTATGTGCCTAACCTGTAAAATATCCTGTGTTCAAACTCTGTCAACAGAAAAGTAAATAAATCAATATACAATATAGATAATCCAACTTCCTTATTTTAAAATGTTGCAAAGATTAAATTGAAACTATTTGAAAATCACATGAAAAAATTCCCAGAATACACTAACCCATAGGTTGTTGTTAAGTAATGCAATGAGTTTGATGACTGACTCAGTCTATAATGCATAGCTGCACAAAACTGAATAGGCCCATGTTCTGTATCATTCTGAAAACTTAGGGAAATTATCTTGTGACTTGATAAGAATTATATATGTCAGTAAATATATTACATATGAGAAATTTATTACTTAATTTATGTCTTGTTTTCTTCTGGGTGCAGCTAGATTTTTACCACTGTTGTTGGCTCAGCTGTCTTTCTTTTGAAAGTCAAGAGAAAATTGACTCAAATTTCATTTCACAAAAATAAAAGTTTTCTGCTAATTGCAACACATAAGAGCTGAAATACATGTCATACCATAAAATAATGACTTTTTATTATAGGGTGCAACAAGGATGGCGCTGAGGAGCCCAGGGGAGGGCAGGCCAACCTTGTGAGCGTGCAAAGGCCTAAGCCAATCAAAGAACACCACCAGATTGACAGGCCTTTTGGTCCCATAAAAAACATAAAAACAAGTTGAGCTTTACTATTATAGGCTTTGTGCACTTTCTCTTTTTGCTGGGTTTCTGTATAAGCTTGAGTGTGACTGCTAATAAACGAGTTCCTGCTTGACCTGACTCCCTGCCATGTCTGCTTGTCTTGGGGAAGGCTGGGGAATGGGCACCACTGCATGCTCACCTTTCCCGCCGTGGACGGGGTCCTTCGTTCCCTGCTAGTGAGGGGGCTGAGTACAACAACCCAACATTTT
>PVKS010010230.1:0-60918 GCA_004027875.1 Aplodontia rufa
AAAAAAAAAAAGAAAAAAAAAAGAATGCCATTGGAGTCTTGATGGGGATTGCGTTGAATCTGTACAGTGCTTTTGTCAGAATGGCCGTTTTAATTATATTCTGCCTAACCAAGAGCATGGAACATCTTTCCATTTTCTGAGGTTTTCTACAATTTCTGTTTTCAGTGTTCAATAATTTTCATTGTAGAGGTCTTTTACTTCTCTTGTTAGATTAATTCCCAAGTATTTTATTCTTTTAGAGGACATTGTGAATGGGACCGATTTCCTAATTTCTTCTTTTTCCCTATTGTTGGCATTATAGGAATGCTATTGATTTATAGGTATTGATTTTGTATCCTGCTACTTTGCCAAACTGCTAATGCTCTAGCAGTTTTCTTATGGAGTTTTTTGGATCTTCCAGATTTGGGATCATGTCATTAGCAACAAGGAATCGTTTGACTTGCTCTCTTGCTATTCTTATCCCTTTGATTTCTTTTTCCTGCATGATCGGTCCAGCCAGGGCCTCGAGGACTATATTGAATAAAAGTGGTGAAAGCGGGCAGCCTTGTCTTGTTCCTGAGTTCAGTGGAAAAGGTTTCAACCTTTCTCCATTTAGTATTATACTAGCAGAGGGTTTGACATATATGGCCTTTACAAAGTTAAGTTCCTTTGATCCCTAATTTCTCTAGAGTTTTAAGCATAAATGGGTGCTGGATTTTTTCAAAGGTCTTTTCTGCATCCATTGAGATGATCATATGGTTGTTGTCCTTAATTCTGTTTAAGTGATGAACTACATGTATTGATTTACATATGTGAACCAGCCTTGTATACCTGAATGAAGCCCTTTTGATCATGATGAATTATTTTCTTAATGTGTTTTTGAATACAGTTTGCTAGAACCTTATTAAGTATTTTTGCATCGATATTCATGAAGGATACTGATCTGTAGTTTTCTTTTTTTCTATGTGTCTCTGTTGGATTTTGGTATCAGTTATGGTTGCTTCATTAAAAAGTGGGAGAGTTCCCTCTTTTTCACTTTCTTGGAATAGCTTCATAAGGAGAGGTGTCAGCACTTCTTCAAAGGTGTCGTAAAACTCTGCAGAGAATCTATCAGGTCCTGGGATTTTCTCCTTTGGAAGACTATTAATTGCTACATGGATTTCGGTGCCTGTTATTGGGCTGTTTAGGAATTCAATATTGACCTGTGTCAATTTGGGGATATTGTATGTGTCTAGAAAATTTTCCATTTCATCCAGATTTTGTGATTTAGAAGAGTATGTTTTTTTCAAAATATGTTCTGATAATCTCTTTGATTTCAGTGCTATCAGTGGTGATCACCCCTTTTCGATGGTGATTTTGTTGATTTGCTTTGATTCTCTCCTTTTGTTAGATAGTGGGGGGTCTATCAATTTTATTTTTCCAAAGAATCAGCTCTTTGTTTCAAAAATTCTTTTTATTGTTTTTTCCTCAATTTCATTTATTTCAGCTTTGATCTTAATTAGTTTCTTCTTCTGCTGGTTTTGGGATTGGACTGTTCTTCCTTTTGTAGAGATTTGAACTGGAGGATAAGCTTATTTGTTAGGGATCTTTCCTGATAATGTGGACACTCAATGCAATAAATTTTCCCCTTTAGAATGCTTTCAAGGGGTTGGGGATTTAGCCCAGTGGCAGAGTGCTTGCCTAGCATGCACAAGGACCCGAGTTTGGTCCTCAGCCCTGGGGGGGAGAAAAAAAAAGAAATCCTTTCTTGCTGCCCCAGAGGTTTTGATATGTTGTATATTCACTCTTATTCTCTTCCAAGAATTCCTTCATTACTGTTCTCGTGTCTTCTTGGATCTATTCTTCATTTACTAGGGTGTTATTCTGTCTCCACATATGTGTGTTTTGTGCCGTGGTTTTTGTTATTAATTGCTAGGGTTATGGCATTATGGTCTGATAAGATACCTGGAATAATATCTACTTTTTAAATATTTGTTGAGATTTCCTTTGTGAACTAGAATATGATCTGTTTTGGAGAAGGATCCATGTGCTGCTGAGAAGAAGGTATACTCTGCCAATTTGGGGTGGAATATTCTATAGATGTCTATTAAGTCTGTTTGATTTATGGTGTTGTTTAGACTGGAGAGCTCTTTATTTTTTATTTTTATTTTTTGCTTTGATCTGTCAATTGATGATAGAGGAGTGTTAAAGTCTCCCAGTACTATCCTGTTGAGGTCCACAAGTGGTTTTATATCTTGGAGTAATTTTTCCACATAATTGGGGGCATTGGTATTTGGAGAGTATATATTCACAATGGTTATTTCTTCCTGTTGTGCCCTTTACTGGGATATATGGCCTTCTTTATCTCTTCTGATTAATTTATATTTGAAATCCACTTTGTTGGATATAAGAATTGTAACTCCAGCTTGCTTTCATGGGCCATATGCCTGGTAGATTTTTTTTCATCCTTTCACCCTCAATCTGTGGGTGTCATTGGCTATAAGGTGGGTTTTCTGTAAGCAGGATATTATTGGATTTTTTTTTATAAGAGAGAGAGAGAGAGAGAAAGACTTTTTATTGAGTTTTTCACATGGCTATCATTGCTCTGACACTTAGTTGTGTACGTGGGTGCTGGGGTTTGAACCCGTATACTTGTGCATGCTGGGCCAGCACCATAACTGACGAGCCACCCCTCCAGCACTGGATTTGTTCTTTGATTCAACATGCTAATCTGCGTCTTTTGATTGGTGCATTGAGTCCATTCTCATTTAGTGTTAGAATTGTTATGTGATTGTAGTACATATTTATTGTGTTTTATTAGTAAGTTCTGTGCTGTCTTAGTTGTCTATTGATAGCATGCACCTTTACTGAATTTCCTGTTTGTGGGTTTTGAGGAATGTGAGCTTGTTCTTCTATCTGGAGTTTATCTTTGAGGATTCTTTGTAATGCTGGTTTTCTCTTCACGAATGCTGCAAGTTTGTTTTTATCATGCAGAGTTCCTATTTCTCCCTCAAATTTGAAGCTGAGTTTAGCTGGGTGTAGTATTCTTGGCTGCATGTTGTGGTCATTCAGGCGTTGAAAAATCTTCCATGATCATCTCTCTTCCAGAGTCTGAGCTGAAAAGGCAGATGTGATTCTGGTTTGCCTCTGAACGTGATTTGATGTTTCTCTCTTGCCACTTTCAATATTCCTTTCTTGATTTCCCTGTTGTACATTTTGAATATGATGTGTCTTCAAGAGCTTCTCATTTGGTTAGGCCTATTGGGTGTCCTATAAGCTTCCTGGATGAGCATATCTGACTCTATTTTTGTATGGGCAAAATTTTCTTTAGCTATTTCCTTGAGAATGTTCCTTATCCCATTCATTTTTTAAATTTCTTCCTGTATTCCAATTACTCTTTGATAGTTTATTCTAATTTCATCCCAGACATTTTGAAAATTCTGTTGGTATTCTTGAGTTTTTTTTCTTTTTTTCATCTGTGTGCTCAAGCTTGCTCAACCTGTTATTCTTATTGACAGAAGTTGTTTTCTATAGAAGTTAATCTTGTAACCCCCTCTGTTATCAAGGTGCCTCCCAAACTTCTCTTCCTGGCTCTAATCTTCCTGCCTCTAGTTGTCCTGGTTCTAATCTTCCTGGCTCTAAACGTCCCAGCTCTAACCTTCCGAGCTCTAACTTTCCCACAGGCACAAACATACACCCAATGACCTACTTTCACCACTGTCCTTAAAGCAGAGAACCAATCAGCATCTGCCCCTGCTCCTAACTACACCAACCCCCATGAAAATCCCCTATAAATGCTCTTGTACACCCGCAATAAGTGGGAACCCATCTCCGACGATTGGTTTTGGTCTCGGTGCGCTGGATTATTCCTTTCAAATCTATTATTATATTCTTCCAGGGTTCCTCTCATGTCATTGACTGCAGATTTTAGCTGTTACTTCCTTTTTGAGTATGTCTATTTCTTTGATAATTTTCATCTCTTGAGTTTTCTCACTTACTCCCCTCATATCTTCTTTTAGCTCATTGTTCCTTTTAGTAATGAGATCATTGATAATAATATTTTCAAGGTTTTCATCTCGATCTCTATTTGTAGCATCCTTTTTAGGGGAGTTGTGGGTTTGAGGTGAACCTCTCCTTGTTTGATTTTTCATTTTTCAAGAGCTTCTTCTGGATCTCTGAATTGAGATTTCCTTTGGGAAAGATAGGAAATTCTCCAGGTGGTTTTTCCTTCCAAGTCAAAGGGTCAGATCAGCCACCAACTCTTTGATGATCACCTTCTTCCAGATTCTGTTTCTACCTGGGTCCTCGTGTTGCTCAGAGACCTTTTGATTCTAATCTGAACCTGGGTTGTCCTGGGAACCCCCTCCAGTTGGTGCTGACCAGGGGCTGCTCCAGATGTGTACTGGTCATAACCTGAGCATCTTTCAGTGGGACTCAAACAGGCCCTGACAGGCAAGCTGAGTGTCAAAAAGGTGGGGCTTCTCCAGCCAGGGACCCTCCCTTGGTTGTTCCTGAGCAGGGGCTACTCTGCATGAGGGTCCTACCAGTTGTGTCCTGAGCACTTTCTGGCAGGACTCAAACAGGCCTCAACAGGAACTCAGAGCAACAGGTAGGCTGGGCTGCTCCAGGTGGGAACCTCCTCCAGTTGGTCCTGAGCAGGGCCTGCTCTGGAGAGGGGGGTCCTACTCTTTGTGTCTTCCTTTGCACTTTTTATGCCTCCTTTGATTTCAGCAGAATTTTATAGTTTTCATTATAGAGATCTTTTACCTTCTTGACTAAATTTATTCATGGGTATTTTCCATTTTGTAGCTATTTGAATGGAATTGCTTTCTTGATTTCTTTATCAGGTAGTTCATTTTTTTGGTATATGGAAACACTGCTGATTTTTCATGTTGCTCTTGTATCCTGTATTTGTTTAATCAGTTCCCTGTGTGTGTGTGTGTGTGTGTAGTGTGTAGTCTTTAGGTTTATTTGCATATAAGACCATGTCATCTGAGAACAGTGATAGTTTGACTTCTTTCCTTTTAATGTGGATGCACTTTATTTTTTTCTCTTGCTTCATTGCAGTGATTAGGACTTGCAGTGCTATGTCAAATAAGACTGGTGAGAGCGGGCAACCTTGTCCTGTTCTGGATCTCAGAGGACATGTTTTCAACATTTCCATGTTCAATATGACGTGAGCTGTTGTTTTGTCATTTATGGTCTTAATTGTGTTGCGTTGAGGTATGTTCCTTCCATACCTAAGTTGTAGAAGAGTATTATGTATCATGAGGATATATTGAATTTTATTTTATTTTTTTCTGAATCTATTGAGATGACCATATTGCTTTCATTCTTCATTTTCTTGATAAGAACTATCACATTTATTGATTTGTGTATGTTGAACCATCCTTGCATCCCTGGGATCAATCCCACTTGACCATGGTGTATAATATGTTTGATATACTGTTGGATTAAACTTGCTAGTATTTTGTTGAGAATATTTGCATGTGTGTTCATCAAAGATACTGGGCTGTAATTTTTTTTTTTTGTGTGTGTGTCTTTGTCTTGTTTTGGTATCAGCATAATACCAGTCTTGTAAAATGAGTACAAATAAATTCCCTTACTTAAATTTTATTTTTTAAAAATAGTTTGAGAAGAATTGCTATGTTAATTTTTCTTTAAAAGTTTGATAAAGTTCTGCAGTAAAACTATCCCATCCTGCACTATTCTTTGTTGGGAGATTTTTTAAATTACTAATTCAAATCTATTTGATATTGGTTTGTTTTTTGGCTGGTCATATGTCTGTAAATTTGTGCATTTCTTGTTAGCACATGGTTTCTGCAATAATTCCTACGGATACTTTGTGTTTCTGTGGATTCAGTTGTAGTAGCTCCTTTTGCATCTCTGATTTTATTTATTTGGATATACCCCTTACATAGTCTGGCCAAAAATTTGCTAATTGTTTTGATTTTTATTTATCTTTTCAAAAAACTGTTTTATTGATCTTTTGTAATTTTCTGTCACTATTTCATTTGTTTTTGGTCTGATCTTTGTTATTTCTTTTCTTCTGCTAACTTTGGGTTTGGTTATTGTTGCTTTACTAAATTCTTGAGATGCATACATACTTAGGTCATTTACTTGAAATCTTTGTTTCTTTACATGGGCACTTGTTGCTACATACTTTTTTCTTAATACTGTTTGCTATATTCCATGAGTTTTGATATATTTTTATTTCAAGAAATTTAAAAGTTTTTCTTTTGATTTCTTTGACACTTTTTTTATTCCAAAAATGTGGTGTTTAGTCTCCATGTATTTGAATGATTTCTGAAATTCTTTTGTTGTTGACTTCAATTTTTTGAACTTAAGACTTGTTTTGTGGGCTAATATATGGTCCTATAAGCCTCATACTCATGAATGTCCACGTCTTTCCCAAGATTAGGGAAGTTTTCTGATATTAGTTCTTGAATAGGTTTTCTACGACATTAACTTTTTCTTCTGCCTTCAGATATTTAAAAAAAAAATATTTGTTTGTCTAATGGTGACCCAAAGGTATTGAATTCTCTCCGCACTTCTCTTTCCTTCCTTTTTCTCATCTGACTGGGATATTTCAAAAGACTGTCTTAAATTCCATATCTTCTTCCTTCCACTTGATCTAGTCTATTGTGGAAGGGTTCAACTGTATATTTTATTTGACTTATTGAGCACTTTATTTTCAAAATTTTTTGGTTCCTTTTAAAAATCTGCATTTCTTTGCTTAATGTCTCATTTCTATTGTGCATTGCTTTCCTAATTTAACTATTTATTTATATCCGCTTGTATCTCAGTACTTTTTTTTTCTTTTGTAATACTGGGAATCGTATGAATGATACTCTACCACTGAGCTACAACCCCAATCCTTTTTATTTTTATTTATGGAATAGGTTTTTATTTATTTTTTTAAGTTTCCCAGGCTGGCCTTGAACTTTTGATCCTCCTGCCTTAGCGTCCCAAATAGTTGAGATTACAAGTGCGCACCATCACACCTCGGTGTTTTGTGTATCTTGGTGATTTTCTGTACTGATAACATTATACTACTTTCTCTTTCTCATTTGTGTATCACTGTACTAGTGAGTCTTAATATTGTGGATTTTAGTGATGGTAATTATTATCCTTTTACTTCTAAATGTAGGATTTCCTTAAACATTTCTTGTAGGACAGATCTAGTGGTGATACATTACCCCAGTTTTTGCTAGTCTGAAAAAGACTTTGTTTCTTACTCATTTTTTTTAAAGGGGGAGGGACAGTGAGAGAGAGAAAGAATCAATTTTTACTTTATTTTCCATATGGCCTTCGTTTCTCTGACATTTAGTTGTGTACATGGTGCTGGGGTTTGAACTTGGGTCCTAGTGCATGCCAAGTAAGTGTTTTAAGTGCTAAGCCACCACTCCATCCCCCTCTTTCTTTTTTTAAAGGGAGACTGACAGTGTATGTGTGAGAGACAGAAAGAATCAATTTTTATTTAGTTTTTCTTGTGGATTTCATTACTCCAAAGCTTCATTGTGTACATAGATTGAACTTGCACTCTCGGACATGCCGGACAAGTGTGGTAACTGCTGAGCCACCGCTCCAGCCCCTCTCGCTCCTTCTTATTCATTATTGAAGGATAGACTTACTGGGTATAATATTCTTAACTGGCAGTGTTTTGCTTTTCAGCATTTTGATATCATCTCCTCCTTTCCTAGACTTCAAATATAGTCTTATTCTAATAGGGATTCCCTTACATATGAGTTGGTGTTTTTCTCTTGTTGTTTTTGACAGCTTGACTATAATGTGCTGTGGCGATGGCATTGTGTCTAATTGGTGTTCTCTGAGCTTCCTGGATATGGAGCTCCACGTCTCTCCTAATACTGAGGAAGTTTTCAGCTATTATTTCATTAACTATGCTCTTTCTGCCTTTTTTTTCTTGTCTTCTCCTCTGGACCTCCTCTAATGCAAATATCTGCTTGCTTAGTAATCCCCACATTTTCTGTAGACTTTCTTTGTTCTTTTTCACTTTTTCCCCTTTATAATTGGGCCAATTTGAAAGACTTGTCTGTAAATTTGTGGTTCTTTTTTCTGTTTTATCTAGTCTGTTGTTTTTGTTTTTTAATTGCATTTATTTCATTACTTAAATTATTTAGATGTAAGATTTGTTTTTGGATCTGAGTTTCTAAAGTCATTAATTTGAATTCCTTTTCAGGCATTTCATAAGTTTTCGTTTCTTTTGGGGTGATTACTAGAGGGTTATGTATCCCTTTAGTTCATGTTTCTTATGTCCTTGCATTGACATTTGTGTATCTAGTATGACAGTCACCTTCTCCAGTTTTATGGAGCTTTTCTTTTTTCACAGGAGAGAGTTTCCTGTGGATGGGTACTAGGGGGTCATTGGGGTTTGGTGAGTTAGCTATGATTTTTGGGGAACTTGGTAGTTAGTGTGGTCTTTGTATCATTTCTTCCACTAAAATCCTTATGAGAAATATTTGTAGTCAGGGATTCCAAGATGGTGAGCTGCAGGAAGGCTATTTCTTGTTTGGCCCCATGTCTGGATGACAAAGCTCCAGGACAGCTCCATTGCTGTGAGCTATGTTTGGGGAAAATCATCGCCAGAACACAGTGCTAGTTAGGGAAGATTTTTGGAGGATAAGAGATTTGGGTGCAGCAAGTGGAAAAGAGGGATTGTATCTATCCCAGCTGGGACAAGGCAGCTGTAACTGCCATTGCTCACAATCAGCAAGGGATTGGGGGAGGAGCTGAACCCTAACATGTGATCCAATCTGCTTCAGAGAAGCCAAGTTCTATGAGGAACTGTGTGTTGAGTTCAACTAGAGACACAACTACTGCACCACCACTGTGTAAGGGGAGAATAATGTCTCTCAGCTGCCTGCAAAGGGGAAAATCAGGGGTCTTTTTGAACAGACTCCCTGGCAGGAGCGAGTCAGCAGTTGAGAGCAGGCTACTCCACAATTCCACCAGGAGCCAGCCACAGTTCAGAGGCTGAACCTGGGAGAGAAGGGGTGGCACAGGCCCAGTCTGCACTTAGGTCAGGGGATTTGGGTTTGTGGAGTGCAGGGGAGCCTCCCTCAGCCCTGTCCACCCCCACCCCCAGCTGGAAGGCTCCCTGATAAGCTAAGGCCGGACAGGAGCACTAAAGGGACCTCAGTCTGAGCTCAGAAAACCTGGAGGGACTAAGAGTGTAACCAGCAGAGGGAGCATTGATATGCTTTGAAACCCCCAGTGCATAAAAGCCTTGACTCCTGAGTTTCAGATCCCCAGGAGGCAGGCAAAAGCCAGCCCTCCGGGCATTCATTAAACTGACCTCTTCAGGGAAGTCTCCACCCAGAAAGCCCAGGACTGAGTGAGACATCCAGTTGTCTACTTGAGATCCATAATTCCAGACTGAGAGACCCTGCTAACAAAACTCAGGCACAGTGAACATCTGCTCCCAATGTATGGAGAGAGAACATCCCCTGTTTTTGATGTCTATTTGTGTGCTGTCTGGAGAAGTTGATTGGTTCATGGACATATAAACATACCAGCTGTTATTTTTTTCTGGTTTTTGTCTTTGTTGGTTTTTTTCCCCTGTTTTTTCTTTTTTTTCCTTTTCCATTTTCTTTCTTCTCTATATACTCCCTTCATTTCTGAGCATTTTTTTCAATGTAAATGTTTATCATGGCCCTGCCTGCTGAGGATTGGGATTCTGATCGGTATATTTAGTATTTGAATTGTATTGTGCTCCACTTACAAAGTTTTCCTTCACTTGCTTCTACCCTTTCTTATGTTATCACCCAAATTTTATTAATAGCTCTTTCACCCTTCCTCTACTGTGGTACCTTTGTCTCTTCTTCCTCCATCTTCCCTCCCCGACCCCCCCTGCAGCAAATCCTTCACCTCCTCTACTTTCTGTTCATGCTTGGATATTACAACCTCCTCTCCAACGTCCTCTTACATTCCCTTCTCTCTCAGGCTTCTAATTAGTTTATACCATTTAACCCTCCACCATTAATGCTAAGTAACCATTATCGCTGTGAACACCAAACTCAGTACCTATTGCATGCTTTGAAGACTGACACAGGTGATGGTTAGATGCTATTGTTGCTGAAAGTAATGACTAAGACTACCATTTTTTTTTCATAGGTGGAATTTAACACTGTAATAGATACAGTCCGTTCTAAAAATCAACTTAATACTATTTATTGTATGCATTGGTTGTTCAAATTGATGATCTCCTATTAGCTCATGAGGAGTAATAACTTTTCAGACTTCCAGGGATACTTAGGTTTAAGTTAAAAATATATAACTTCTGAATCTCTGGGGTCTGTAATTTTTTCTTTTTCTTCTTTTTTTTAAGAGAGTGGCAGAGAGAGAGAGAGAGAGAGAGAAAGAAAGGATGAATTTTATTTAGTCTTTCATGTGGCCCTTGTTGCTGGGAGATTTCGTTATGCATATGGTGCTGGGGTTCGAACTCATGTACTCGCACATGCCAGGCAAGCGCCATAACTGTTGAGCCACCTGTCCAGCATGTTGGTAATTTCTTTTTGTATGCCACACACACTAGGTTTTGAGGAATAGTCGTGCTTCATGTAACTGATCTCCCCTCCCCTAATATCCCTGTCTGTATGATGTGTATTTGTGCATTTTTTCAGAAGGAGTGTATGATCTTGTTTTTGGAGAGAAGTCTCCCCTTGCAAGTAACATCAAGGGGTTCCTGGAGATGAGGACACTCATTGCACTTGAAGTGCTTTTGTGACAAGCTGGATGTCATTAATTCCTATGAATATGTGACTTGTAATCACTATTTTGAAGGAAAAATTCCACCAGCACATTTTTGGTCTTGCTTATAATCTGCAGTAATTTAGAGTGGTCAGAATCTAATTACGCCTCCTTTTGATAGGCATTCAAAATAAGCTGTCTTCTTGGCTCTGGAGCCTCACAAGGCACCCATGCAGAAGTGGCTGAGATCTTACTGCAGGACTTCAAAAATACAAACCCTCTGCTCTGGCTATTTTAAGGCATCGGTCTATGCACAGTGCATTATTGCTGCAGTGAATGACCGTGGCATTGAATAAAAGTTTCAGAAATATAGAAGAGGGATTAATTCATTGCAGAACACTTTTAACAAGTTCTGTTCTCTAAACTATGAATTGCTGGAGAAGCCTCTCAAACTGCCTGTTGGCTGTGGTTTTAGCTATATCATTACTCAGCCAAGCTGATTAAGACTAATTTTGGTCAAAATAAGTTTGTGCCTGGGCAAACAACCAATGTGCAGTCTCAGAGGCAATTAAATCGAGATTCATTTTGTGATGGAGATTCTTAATAACTATTGTGGTATTCAACATCATTGTAATGAACCAGTGGCACCACAATGTCCCCAGCATGTCAGATTATCCTAGAATTTATTTGCTGCATTTTTTCCCTCAATTTAGAGATGATCTTTGCACATCAATGATCTGGCACATTATTGTCGCTGGTAATGGTTTCAAATCAGCAGATCTGATTCATGGTAGCACAGAGAAGGTTTTCTCAGGAGTTGGTGGGATGATTGTTTAAATAACAACAACAACGACCTGGAGAGACAGATGGTAGACTTTATTTTTCTGGCTCATCTGCTTTTGCGGGATATAATTGTGCATTCAAGTTAAGTGGCACCAGAAGTTAAACCCTTGAGAGCTTCATCTGACATGTTTCCATGTAGAGAGCCCAAGAGGTAGCAGCAGGAACAGCAGGTGCAGGGAGCAGGCCCCTGAGGACATGGTGATAATGTGACCAGGGGCTGGTTTATATGTGAGAGGTCCTTTATTTTCAGATCCTAGCATCCTTACAGCCTTAGAGTCAGCTAACAGCTTAGTCTTGGTTTCAACACTGTGCACGATGGGGAACTGTTTCCGTGTGTAGATGGTGGCAGTGACTCAATTCTTCTTTTTTGTGAGCTGATAATGACTTCTGCTTGGTTTCCATTCCTTCATCCTGGTGGTGCTCTTTGGAAGCAACACAGAACAAACCCATTGCCTGTGTCACCTGGCAGTAAGCTTGGGCATCATCTAGAAAGCCATCTCAGGTCTGGAGGCTAGCTATTGACAATTTCTTGGCTCACTCCGCATATGAAATGGTTGGGTCCTGGTTCAGAAGGCCCCTTGTTTAGAGGAACTAGGAAAAGAAAGGATAGATGAAGCTTGTTTAACTCAATTACATGACACAAACCAATTGGACGTTAGGATTCAGGCTCAGAAAAATAAGAGAATTACTAGCTTGATTTTAAAGGCGTAGTGCAGAGAAAAAGACCATCACTCAAGTCTCCTCTTCTCGTCTCAAGTGGCATAGCCTTAGACTCAGGCCTCCTCTGTATTGTTGATAACGTTAAGGAGATTTAGTGGCTTTACCCTGCACCGAGAAATAAAGTTGCCTGACCCACTCATCTCTCCGGAGTAAATGCAGGAATTTCTGGCTCAGAGGTTTCCAGAAATTGGATGGAAATTTAGAGATCTTTGAGGACTTCGGGGTGGCTGAAGGGGCAGATTTTTCAACAAGGGCCTTTTCTCTCACATTGGAGTTTCATGTGCCATGTTGTAGACTGCAAAAATAGATGTGAGGGTGATACATAGACACAAGGAAAACCTGTGTGGAGCTGTGTCACCCATCTTGACTCCACCTCTAGTTCAGCCCCTATCTACTGTCCCCCTAGAGGTGTTAGGCACCCAGACCAGGGTGTTGCTTCTCCCTCTCAAGATAGCTGGCACTCTCTCTCTCTCTCTCTCTCTTTCCTTTGGAGCATGTAGTTCTTACTTTCCTAAGTAAATTTCTGCTTGTGCCTCTTTAAAGAAAATAGAAAAGATTCTGCAGCTGGAAGAGCATTCATTAACCAGGACTGTCTCCTCCTTTCTTGATTCTTCCTGTAGTCATTTCCTGGCCATTCTTGTGTTTTGTTCTCTGGCTGAGATTGTGTGCCTTACAAGGATGCTGTTATCCAATCATTTAATGACTACTATCATGTGGCAAATGCTACAAGCACAGGTGACTCAGGGAGGAGATAGTAAAGAGATGGTTACAACCTGGCTTTTTTTTTTTTTTTTAATGTGGGGGATGCAGCGGGGGGACCTCGAGTACAGGGACTGAGATAATCACATTCCTCATTTCATGATGGCTGAAATCATTAGCCTGTCATACTGTCTGTTTGATTTTAATTTTAGCCTTGTCTGTCCCACATAGATGCCCCATCTAATGAATTTGAAATGTGTCCTTGTTTATGTATGCTTTCATGAAAAATGTATGGTTTTCCTTTGTTTCTTTTTGTAGTTTACAAAAGTAGAACTGTTATAAGTCTTGTTTTTCTTTTCTTTTTAACATTTTAGCATGCCAATCTATTTCAAGGTTTTTGGTGCTGCTGTGATTTCCAGGGAGGTAGCCAGACATTCACTGTGGCCTCCCCTTTCCTAGCCTGCATTCCCCTCTTTCCTGGCCTGAGTTCAACTCCCTGACATTGCAATCTGTGGTGCTATGCTAGGATGCTCAGGCCTCTACATCTCTGAGTTTGGGGTATGATCCCAGAACAGGAATCCTGGTTTTAGTATCATCAGTTACACAAAAAGTGGGTTGACCAGTTTTCCCTCTCACTAGCAGAAGATGGGATCCTCATCTTGTATTCTTGATATTTTTCTATCTGCCTCATTTGAATACAAAGTAGTATTAATTTCCATATTTCTGATTACTTGTGAAGTGGAAAATCTCTTCAGGTACCTGTTATCCATTTGGGATTCTCTTTCCATGAACATTGTATTTTACTTCTCTTTCTTTCTTTTTTTCTGGTACATGGGATTGAACCCAGGGGCACTTAACCACTGAGACACATCCCCAGCACTTTTTTTATATTTTGAGACAAGGCCTTGCTAAGTTGCTGAGGCTGGTCTTGAACTTGTGAGCCTCCTTCTTCAGCCTCCTGAGCTGCTGTGATTCCATATGTGCACCATCATGTTCATATAATACTCTATTTAACTATGACATTTTATGTGGTTTTCTTGTTGATTTGCAAAATCTACCTATGTATTCCTGATATTAATCCCGTGACACTTCAGATATTGCAAGTGTCTAATCATAAGCACATTCTAATGTATCTGGATTTGGTTTGCTAGTATTTTGTTTGAATTTTTTTCTGTCTTCATTTAATTGCAAGTAAAGGAGGGCAAAAGAGGCTCTTATTACTTTCCTGTGGAAAATTTCACAAGGATCTTCAATTTTCTAATTTATCCCCATGTCTATGTGCAGTACTAAGGAAATGTATCCACCAGATGTCAGCTGCAGCCCCGCTTCTGAAATCTGCGAAACTTCTTTGAAAAATGTTCTCTCAATTCTTTGAAACTACAGAGAGTAGCTCCCCCCATTCCTTCGAGTCCTCTGAATTGTAGGATAACTATACTATTATTAAGATCCCTTTAGTTTAGGGTTCTCCTGTTCCATACCAACATACTACCCACATGTCTTTTTTCATTGTTGCCGCAGATTAGTTTGAATCACGCATTTGCCAATAATTTGATCATCTAGACTGAAGAGTGTTATGGTTTAGTGTCTCATCTTGAAACATAAGTATTTCTGGCATCTTGTTGGCTTGTTTTCTCATTTCCTGTGCCCTAACCTAATTGCTACAGATTCTTCAGGGCAATTTGGCTCTCCCCAGTTATGGTGATTTCCAAATGCTTAGCTAAACAAAAGGCCCTCTTGGTAGACTGATCCCTCTAGAAGCCAGCTGGATTATCAGTGTGTCTTGTACGGAGAAATTACTTGTGCTGTCGCAACAGCAGTGAGTGGTTTTGCAATGGATGTGGCCAAAGGAGAGGCGAGGTGGCTTTTCTTCAGGCTGCATTTTTTTTTTTTTTTGCATTGTTGTAGGTGAGCCTTTTAGGAAGGGGCGTGGCAAACATTTCGAAAGCAGGGCTGCCTGTTCTTTGTTCAGGTTTTACCCTGATCTTATTAGCTCAGGTTGGAAAAACAACATGGGTCTTGAAACTTCTTGGACTCTGACACTTGTCAATGGTGGGTGAGATCTTGGATGAGTTGCTGCACTGGCTCCCCAGTGCCCTGAGAATATCAACGCCTATTTTCCAGTTTGGAGGATCAGAGGTAAGGTAAATGGTCTAACACGATTCCTGGCATACAGTAGGCGTTGATTACATGGTGGGCCATTTTCACATGCTCTAACATGATAGAGAAGAACTCTGGGAGGCAGTTCAGCGCAGCACATTCTTGGAGTAGTTGCTGGGACTTGTAAGTGGTGTGTGACTGCTGAGTGCCATTTTGTCAAAGTTCTGGGGAAAATGGAAGCGGATTTTTTTTTTTTTTTTTTGGGACCTGTCAGCTGGATTTTCAGAGGCAGTGAATGGATCCCTGGTAGACTCAGGTTCTTTACCTTTTGATATAATGTACTGTTACAAAGGCTTGATCATGCTTTGACTTTAGATAACGGCAAGAAATTCTAAAAGATCTCTTAAGGACTAAAAACAGTCATTAAAAACCCCATAAAATCTTTAGAGTTCATATCTACTAGCATGTGCAACAAATAAAAGTGCAGCATCTTTCTGGTACTTGAGGCAAAACTGAAAAGCATTTTTGTTAATTCTATCCATTTGTGGGCACACGAATTTTCTTTTCCAAGAGAAAGTGAGAAGGGGGTGGGGAGAGAGGTGTGGGAGGGAGAAAGGAGCCGGGGAGATAGAGACATGGAGAAAATAAATTTTAATTAATTTTTCATCTGTTTTTTTGTTTCTGACATGTAATTGTGTGTATGGTGCTGGGGTTCGAACCTGGGTCCTTCCACATGTCAGGCAAGTGCTATACTGCTGAGCCTCTGCTCCAGCCCCTGGACACAAGCATTTTCTAATTTGAAGGAGATTTGTTCTACATGCATCTGCTTGCCTCATTGCAATTGGTGTTATGTGCGAGGAAGTTAAAAGAAAATAGGATGCTATCCTTCTGTCCTGGAAGAAGGCATCTTACTTCCGCTTTCATAAGCACTGTTTCCAAGAATCTTTGCAATCATTGCATGAAGTGAAGTTTTGTATGGAAAAAGTAAAATATTGTCAATGACATCTATGAATTTCTCTCCCTCTCCCTCCTTCCCTCCCTCCAGAAAATACTTGCCTTGAAATGAACTACTTACCAGAAAAACTAGCATAGTATGTATAAGTACATGATTAGTTTATATATACTTAATTTTTTCCACTACTCCAAGAGCGTGTAAGCAAGTGGATTATCAGTTTACGTGATTTCTTTGCATTAAATTAGAAGGGCCTATATTGACAAATCCAGTGAAATATAGGTTTATTGAGCTTTGTGATTCTCTTTGATAATTGAGAGCCCATGCCCGTTCTCCAGATAACTGCAAGAATTTTTCTTTCCCCAAAGAAAGAGAGAGAGGAACAGCAAGAGAGAGAGAGAGAGAAATACAGAGAAACAATTTTGGTTCGTTTTCATGTGGCTTTCCTTGTGTATGTGGTGCTGGGATTTGAACTCATGTCCTCGCGCGTGCCAGGGAAGTGCTGTAACTGCTGAGCAACCACTCCAGCTCCAACTGCAAGAACTTTTGCCTGGAGGGGCCATTACGTCAATCCTTGCAGATCTTTGAAGTTCTACTTATTACCCCACTTGCTGCCTGTGTTGCCATCCAGTCTAGGTGGGCTCTGTCTGGCTTTGGGAGGGGGAACCAACTCCCCACTTGGGGGGTTGCTTTTGCTTCTGAAGTATGAAGTACCATGAGGCTTTCTCCGTAGCCAAGAAGAAGGGAGACAGCCCCATTTTTGATAATGGAAGATGAGAGCCAGTAAATCCCTCCCCCCATGAACTGTGCGGAAAGAAGTCGTTCACAGGACTCCTTAGAAGACGGTCTTGCACAGTTGAGTACTTGTGATGCTTGGTGTTAAGTGGGACCAATTCAGCCACATATCTGTTACTCTCTGCTCTGCCTCATTTCCTTTTGCTTTCACTCCTGCTTCTTGGGCTGCTGTGTTTTGCTTTCTGGGGAACCCAGGCCAAGGCAGCTCTCTTCTCCTTTTAATATGTTTTAATTTATCACTGTAGACGTAAGTGGATTCTGTCTTCGAAGAGGATAACGTGGTCAACTTTCAGTAAGTAGCTTGTGGATTCTCCTGAGATACATGCTCAAAGAAAATCTGCAGCGCCCTGCATTTCAGTAGTTGAACAAGGGGCTGAGTTGCAGCTCAATGGTTAGAGCGCTTGCCTGGCTTGCACAAACACATGGGTTCAAACCCCAGCACCATGTACACAGTGAAGTGTCAGAGCAACGAAAGCCACATGAAAAACTAAATAAAAATAGATTCAATAGTTCAACAAAGTTTTGCTTTGCTTTGAGCAAAGTTTAACATGTTGGAACTTGTGGACATGCATAACCTAATGATATTTCCACTTACTCACAGAGCCGAAGGGCCAGAGTAGCTACATGGGAGACTGGGACAAACTCATCTTAAAGCTAGGGAAGTAAACCAACTTTGTCCTTTGGCTCCTCATCAGTGTGGGTGATAGAATTGCCCAAATTTGTGACATGACACCAGCACTATTACCCAAACGAAGTCAATAGTTTTGGGTTGGCTTTGCCTGGGTAAAGGAATTAAGAATTGTACTCTTGGAATATACTATAGAGAAACCCTCCAAAATAAAATGAATTAGTTGATTTATTGGAAGAGATAAATCTGTTTATTAGTGTAGAGTTTGGAGATACATAATGTAAACAGGATAAGTAGAAAATTATACCTAGTCCTCTGAATGCAGAAGAACTCGGGCAATAGTACCCTGAACTGATTTATAGCCTTGGGGAATAAATGCTTGTTCCATCTTAACTGCAGTGGGCTTTTTCATGAGCCAGAGAGAATGTGATGCAGTTCTTCTTTGGGAAAGGTTCTTTATGGTTCATGTCCTAGGCACAGCATTCTGGGCTTCCTCTGTATTTAAGGAGATGCCATTGCTGTATGGAACTTGGATATGCTTTCAGACTTAATTTTTGGTGTGGATATATACTTTTTTTTATGCTTTTGCTTGCCCACCATTCTTCCCCCTATTTTACAGCAGCAAGATTTAGAATTTTCTTTGAGGAATCATCCCTGTCCCAATTCTCAGTCCACAGCTTAAATGGTGCTCATTACCTCTCTTTGTGCAGCTCTAGCATTTCAAGGGATTCAGCAAATTAGCACATTAGTCCTCCTAACCACAGTGATTGGCTTAGAAAGGGCATGTGACTGAATCTGGACCCCGGAAGAGAATTAGGCCCAGGATTTCCACTAGAATTGTGGAGTAAAGAAAATGTTTCCACTCTACCTGGAGCTGTAAGGCTAATCCTGGGGCTACTGGTGGCCAACATAAGGTAACGGCTATGTGAACGTGAAGGCCACACAAAGGAAAAGGCCCAGAGAGGAGCTTTCTGACAATATGAGTGAGCATCCAGACTCAGCCATGCCTGAAGATGTCACATCCCCAGATTTTCCAGACCATTAAAGTCAACAATTCTTTTTATATTTAAACCAGTTCAACTTAGCTTTTTGTCACTTTTCACAGTGAAATGTGCAGGGAAATTGAGATATGTTGGTAGCTGCTGCTAGTATTATTCCATTAATAATATTCTGGAACACTGAGATAGCAAAATTGATATAGTCCTGGGGTTGCAAAAACTTAGCTTTTTCCATCTCTGTGGGCTTCCGAAGAGATAATCTCTCTCAGTCTTGCACATCTCTTCTCCCCACCCTCCGTACTTTTCTCTCAAGTATATTTGCTTATTCCATAGACATTTATGAAAAAAGTGTCCCTTATAACAGTATTTCCCTCCCTTTGGCAACAGTTGAGGTAAGAAGGGTAGGGAACTCTGTGC
Source organism: Aplodontia rufa (assembly GCA_004027875.1). Classification (NCBI taxonomy): domain Eukaryota; kingdom Metazoa; phylum Chordata; class Mammalia; order Rodentia; family Aplodontiidae; genus Aplodontia; species Aplodontia rufa. The sequence goes on from PVKS010010230.1 coordinate 18,818, forward strand.
CTATGTAGAAACTAATAATATTTAGGACTGTGGGTATGGCTCAATGGTAGAGTGCTTGGCTTGCATGCATGTAGCCCTGGGTTCGCTCCCCAATAACACACACATACACGCGCACACAAACCCAAAAACAAAACCAAAACAAAATCCCCCAAACTAATAATAATTAAAGAAGAGGCAGGAAAGTATATCCATTATAAGCTTTTTCTTTTTTTTTTCTTTTTCTCTTTTTTAGAATGTAAGCTTATGAGTTTATCTACGCCCACTATATTCATAATTACAATTTAATATCTGCATACAAAAGCTATGTAAAAATCCATTTGTTCCAAATATACAAATTTTCTTTTTGGATAGTTTAAAACATTTTGATCACAGATTTCAACAGATTTCAGGCTGAGAAAAATATTACCAATGTAGCAATATCACTTAACACTGTTTGCAAAACACAGACCTTCCAATGACTGTTCTTTTTCTATTCTGTAGCATTTTTTTTCCTGATTATCAGGGCATGAAAACATTATGAGGGAAAAAAGTCCTTTTCTCTGAAGAAAGCATGAGAACTGATTTGGCTCTATGATCAAATTCAGGATGCCAAGTTCATAAGGAGGAACCGAAAGAAAGAAGTGGCTTGGAGTCAAATGAGTGCGTTCATGCCCTGATAATTTCCATATCAACAATACATGTGTAAAAAGTGTCGTCTTCTGTCTGACATTGTGCTCCATAATTTACATGAGTATTATCTGCATCCTGAGGAGAACAGATTTATATTTGATTGTCTTGTGCATAAGGTGGGTCAGCTTTAACTGTGCAACAGAAAGCCACAAACAGCGGATTACCTGCACAATATTGCTCTTGAAGGAGGCATTAATTAATGTGAAAACACACTAGAAATGCACACTTTTTGCATTTGCAAACATTTATACAGCACAGTAAAAATCCTGTAATAAGGCCAAACCTTTTTTCCCCTTTTGCCTGTTTTTTTTTTTGTTTGTGTTTAATTTCTTTTTCAAAGATTAAACTAAAATGTTTCAATTGTAAAAAATACACACCGGGCAAATCCTTACCTGGATAATAAATATCTACATCACAGTACAATAAAATTTTTTTTCTATAAAATTTAAATATGGATTATAGTCTATCACTATCAAAAGAAACACTATGCTAATATTTCCATATTATTAAAATAACAGGAAAAATTACGAGCTTATTTTAGAACCTGATGCCATCGCCATTGGAAAGGGCAAAGAGATTCAAATGTGTCATCGCTCTCCTTTGGAGGAGGAGCTGTGGCTTGGTTATTCACTTAAATTAAGTTCTTGAAAAAGGTTTAGCCTTACAAATGCTGGCTACATTTCAAAAACCATAAGACCGATTTCATAATTTATCACTCATGCAGCAAAAGGTCAATATGACACGAATAGGTTAGAGTTCCATAGAATAAAAATGTATCACTGACAAGGACATGCTTTGAGGGTGCTCAGCAGTTCCGTGGAGGCTGAGTCTGGGGGCTTAGTGTCGAGGAGGAACCGAGCCTGTACACCTGTTCACGGTGGAGCAACGGGAAGGGGTTGCTGGAGCACAGCTGGGCCTGGTAGTCCTTGGGGTGATTGCACTGCAGGCTGAGGTGTCCCTTGGGTTGAGCATCAACACGTCAAGCGCGTCATTGAGGACTGAGGCTCATTGGACTAGAAAAAGCTCTGAGGCCGCACGTGGTGTTTGGAGCAGAATCATAAAGAGGGAAAGCTTTTTATTTCCCCCCCCCACTGTTTCTGGAAGGACTGCACGTCTAAATTGAAGAGCAAAGTACACTTGAGGGTTACAAACACGCACATACGCACACACACACGCCTGCGCACGCATATGTACACATGTGTGCGGCTTGCGCACCTATGCTTACTCATCCCTGTGAGTGACTTGTGTGTAGGAATCCCCTCGGTATGGGTGTGTTCTGCTCTCCTGGAATGTGTCCCCACTGAGTGGGGCAGGGGTAAAGGCTGTTTCAATCAGGTCCACACTCGATTTCAAAGTCTGGACAGTGTAATAAAAAATGTACAAATTAAAAAAAAAAAAAACCCCCAAAACCAAAAAAACACAACTACCACCAAGCAAATCTTCCCAATCAAGCTTGATGAGGTGGAGTCTTGATGTGCACTAAGTACCTCAGTCAGTTTCAGAAGGAATGAGTTGAGTTGCTCTGACCTCCAGGTCACAATCCTTTGAATCCCTAAAGCTTCTCCCTTCAACTTGAAGTACTGTAAGCTTGTCCTTCTTGGGATGAAGTATTCAGCCTTCAACAGGGCTGCTAGACCAGGGGTTTGCCTGCTTAAGAGCTGGGGACCAACCGTTCCTGTGCTCGGGGCTGCCTGGATTACTGTAGATCTACTATGCCGTTTGAACAATGCCCAATCATGGTTAATCCCGAAGCATTCTGATATAGTTTGAGAGCAGGCTCTGCATTGATGTTAGACTCTGGGTCTCTGAAGTCCTTGGCAATTTGTTAAACAAAACGAGAAACTTTCCCTGGAAAACCTGATGCCCTAGAGTCTGTGAGCCTACCTAGTAGGCTGTCTGCTTGACTTCCTCTCAGTCCCTTTGGAAGGAAAACTCGCCCCACGTAGTAAACCTATCTGTCACTCTGGAGCTGGAGGTGGCTGTTGATCATGCAGAGAGAGTCCCAAAGGAGAGTCAACAGAGGGAGCTCAGACATTAGCAAGGCAGTAAGCAGACCAGCTAAAGGCCGCCTTGAAAAACCAGAACCAAACCAACTATCTGTAGGTAATATCAAAACAGGTGATCAGCCTAACAACCTCACCCTTGTAATTTAATCTCTCCATCCAATTCCTATATCTGAATAACAGGTTCCATAGTGATATCTGTTTCCCAGATGCCAATGCAATTGTGTTAGCACACCAAGCATGTAACTCTCCTCCCTCCAGATTATTTCCAATCATGCTGGGTACTTTCAGTCCTGGTCCTCTTCTGTGTCTAAGGCCATTCTGTCTTCCTGTAAATAGTTGACTAGTATTGTGTAAATCCTTCATCAGCATCGTTATCAAACATACATCCCTTAACTGCTAGTCGGCCATGCTTTTTTGTCTAATAAAGCTCAAAATTTGATGATGAAAGAAACCATTGAAAGTACCACACTGCACCCCCACACCTAGAAATTCATACAATGTGGACGGTGAGGAGGGTTTAGGAGATCGCATCTTCTTTATCAGATAGGAAAACCAAGACCTAAGATCCAGAAACCAAGAGCTCACAGAGCACAAACCAGAACTCAGGCATCCTGACTTCTAGTCCAGTTCTGCTTCCCTAAACCTAAAGAAAATGAGTCCACTTGGTTTTCACAGTGACTTTCACTCCTTTGTTTTTGGGTAAATTTCACTGATATGGCTTATTTTCCCCATTATTTCCAGGATAAGGCAGTAAGAGGCAGGTAAGGAAGTTCATATCTACTATGCCAGTGAAAAAGGAGATACATTCAATCGCATGGGTACATTCTTTGCCCACTTCTGATGTTGAGGGGATGAGATGTCACCATCTGCTCCACGATGGTCTTCAGGAGGGAGGTGGGGTGGGGAAGGTGACAGTGTTCTGGCACATGGCCCACAGGGGTTTTATGTTTAATACCTGTCAGCATAGTGCTATAAAGTGGATAGGACCAGTCTTCTTTAAGGGAAGTTGAGCTATTTAGTGCCTCAGAGTTAGAAGGAAAAAGGGAATTAGGGAATATTTGTGAATAAAGAAAAGTTCTTGAGGATCTAGGACCAGAAGGAAGCATTCTGAGTTGATTTCCTTTGACTCGGAATGCAACAGCGCTAATCTCTCCTTGGAGTTCTCCAAACCAGACTCAAATTTCAGCTTGTTTATCTCCTCTTGATTGCAAGATGGTTCCATAGGGAAATCTGTTGTCAGCTCAGCAAAGATCAGCCAGGATGAATAACTCGAGGAGCTTGGGAGATGGCAGATGAGATGCCATTGAAAAATGACAACACCCTGTCAAAAGGCTTGGTTTCTGGGGGAATGTTCCGTGAGCCTAAGCTGTAGAGAAGTCTTCCTACCATGAGGTAATCGCATGTGGCTTTGTGGAAACTGCGGAGTCTCTAACATTGGTGAAGATTTCCAAATTCTTCAGGCTCACTTGAGAGAATTATTTTCTTTGTGGCCTCAATCAGCCAAATACCTGCACATCTTTGAGTCATACTCTTGCATAACTTGAATTAAATCATAAGGTTACAAAAATGATGTTGAAAGGACAAGCTGATTTGTTAGGACACCAGTATTCCTGTTCAGTCTGAGCTCTGCTACTAGGAGAGAGTAAGTGTTGGAAACAGTTTGCTCTTGAATAGATGACAGTTTGTTCAATTCTTTCCTTGAAAAGCTGAAAGCCACGTCTAACCAAAGGTGGTTTGTGCTCTGCTACCTTGAGCCCTGCAAAACCCAGGATTGGATCCAGGTGACTGTATTACCTTGGTTTTAAGGCTTCTTTCCTCTTCTGCAGTGCCATTTGGCTTGCTTGAGTCTCTGACCAGGGACAGGTGGGAGCTGGTGATGGCCGGGTGCTGGTGAAGTGATGATTGTCCCCCACCCCTCCTCCAGGACTGTAAAACCTCCAAAGCATTCACATGGAAGGACGGGGGAACAAAATGCAATAGTTACAAGTACCCGCATTCAAGGGGCAGTTTCATCCATGTCTATGCTGAGGATGACCTCCCCTCCCCGCAAACCATCCCTCCCAACACAAACAAAGAAACAAACAAAAGCGCTAGGCAATGGAATGAAATGACACCCAGTAGTGCTGTAGGAATCATGAGAACGAATCCAGTCGGTCTAATCCTCGAACACTTCCAAGAACAGAGGCGGGAAGAGTTCCGTGGGGCACTCCACCTTCATGTGCAGGAAGCGGCTGGCGTGGCAGGCTCCGATCATGCGCAGGTCCGTCACCTTCATCAGGAGTTTTGGCCAGAAGTGTGTCACGTGATGTTTTCGGTAATTGATATAATGTTCAAAGGCCAGCAGGAAACTATCTTGGTATTTCTCTATCCTCTCAACACAGGCGAGCCCTGGGCGATCTGAAGGGAAGGAAGAAGGCGGCTGCTATTATTGTTATTTGCGATACTGGGGATTGAACCCCGGGTGCTTTACCACTGAGTTGCATCCCCAGCCAAATCTATTTTCTGAGAAAGGGTCTCACTAAGTGGCTCAGGCTGGCCATGAACTTGTGATCCTGCTTTAGTCTCCCCAGGTGCTGGGATTATAGGCATGCACCACTGCCACCAGCTATTAATGCAGAGGTGGAAAGATGCTTCCAGTCCTTTAGCAGGACATGGGCAGATATGGGCTCTTTTAAACTCCTAGGAATGAACCTGGGTGTAGCATGAACTCTGTGGCTCCAGGGACCAATTACAGGCGAGAGGCAGGGCTGTATGAGTATCTCCAGCATCAGATGAGTATCTCCAGGCTGGATAAATCACCTCCGTGGGTGTGAAAAGGTGATCCTCCTTCCTAAGACAAGGGGAGCTGGAAACTGCATAATGAGGGAAAAGATTCTGAGTTTTCACTGTCTGCTGGGGGAGAAGAGACTGGTGACATTGCAAAAGGCCTAGAGGCCAGAGGACTGCTAGAAAGTAAGAAAGTCTCTTGAATGTAAAGAAATAGTCTCTAACTTTAAGTTGTTGGTGAGGCTACAATGAACCACATCTTCCTTTCCTGTATTCAGTAATCCCCTCCCTTATTCGTGGGGGGATGTTCTAAGACCCCCAGTGGATACCTGTAGCTGAGTCAGAGAATGGATAGATAAATGGTCAGTGTAGGGACGGGGAGCAAGGAGTAATGAGCAAAAGAGATGAGGGATCCATGGAAGCTGAGGTTGGGCGTTGGGCCAGTCCCAGACATTCAAGGACAGGCCTAACTTCATAAATCACCTCAGTTAATGAGCAGAAAAACTTACTACGAAAAAAATATTTATACAGTAAAGGGTGGAAGGATAAATAGATAATATAAGCTAATGGGGAGGAGGGAAACGTCCTCTGTAACAGGATAAAAAGTCAAACCCCATGTGAGCAGCGGGCGTCTTCAGCTCTGATGCCCTGCCTCTCATTTGGGGAGCCTCTCCTGTTCCTCGTTCTGTTCTCTAAACTCTGACATGAAGACTCTGCTTGCTGGTTTACCATGGAGTCAGCAACTTAAATTCTTTACGGTCGTTAGACTAAAGACCCGAATAAAACCGGTATTAAAACTATGCATAGTAGGAAACCATCCCCCCACTCTCTATAAAATCGTCCTTCAGCATCCATGAGGTTGGTTCCTCACATTTTGGTATCTGCAGGGTCCTGAAAACTCAATCCCTCATTATAAGCTTTGCACATCTTCCCATACCTTTTAAATCATTTCTAGGTTAACTTACGGTACCTAAGGCAATGTCAATGCTACCTAGATAGATTTTATACTGTATATTTAGGAAATACTGTCACAGTGTTCAGTGCAGATGCAGTCCCCCTACCCTGCAAATACATTCCATTTGTGGTTGGTTGAAACTGCAGATACACACCCACGGACACTGCTTTTTTCCTTTGCATAAAAATAAATCTAAGATACTTTACCCATTTATTCAGGCATTCATGCAATACACACTTGTCAAATTCTAAAATCCAGCCTAGGTGCTGTGTGTACAAAGTGACACAATTTTGTCCTCAAAAGATGAATAGTCGGGATGAGACACTGGCGAGTTAATCAGGTAGTGACGGTGTGATAGAGCAAGTGGCACTGCAGAGCTAACTCAGGTGCTCTGCAAATGCAGAGGGGGAGTCTGAAATTACCCTGCACTTAAAGAGTAGCTTCCCTTAAGTGACATGATGTGTTCTTTATTTCTTACCTATGGCATGGAGAAGCTGTTTGCATTGTTCTCTACCCTTTCCCCTTGGGATCTGGAGGTTGTGATAGTAAACTCTGGTGGGCTGAAGCAGGCTCCAGGATCTTTGCTGTCCTCCTATGGAGGGGTGGACCATCGAGGGCTGGTGCCAGGATGGTTACAACTGACAGAATGCACTGAAGCGGTGCTTTGGGACTTTAGAGAGGGCCTTGGGGAATCTGAAACTTCTGCACACGAACTTCTGGTGTGCTTAGACTTCTCTCACTTGGCATCCAACAGCCTTGCAAGGAATTTACCTTGCAAGATGAAAGGCCACAGGAGAGAGATCTGAAGCCGTTTGATATCTCAGCCCCAACTTCAGCCATCATGGGTGTATGAAGCTACTTAGTTTCTGGTTGGTGTTGTCTGTAGCAATAGATAATTGAAACTTAAGTTGTAGCTGAGCCATAAACAAAATGTAACTCTCATGCAGTTTCCACCCACAGAGCTTAACAAACAATAATCTGGGGGCTGGAGCAGTGGCTTGGCAGTTACGCGCTTGCCTGGCTTGCACAAGTATGTGAGTTCAAACCCCAGCACCCATGTGCACAACGAAGTGTCTGAATAAAGAAGGTTACTTGAAAAGCTAAATAAAAATTGCTTCTCTCTCTCTCTCTCTCTCTCTGTCCCCTCTTTCTTAAAAAAAAAAATCTGGTCACTCACATCCTTATCTTGGGTACACAAAAACAGGAGTCAGGATTGGTCAAATAACTACTAAATAGGCTGGGTGATGTCTGCTGGAGATGGGTCAATTCATAGTTTTTGAAAAATTTTTTGGTATCAAGGGATTGAACCCAGGGCTGCTTAACCACTGAACCTCATCCTGAGCCCTTTGTATTTTTTATTTTGAGACAGGGTCTCACTAAATGGCTGAGGGTGACTTTGAACTTGTGATCCTCTTGGCTCAGCCTCCTGAGTTGCTGGGCTTACAGGTGCACATCTGGCTCACAGTCTTTACCATACCTCCTTTGGTCTTTTTTCCCCACTACTCTGGGAAACCACAAAAAGCATCAGACACCTGACACCTATCAGCAAACCCCTAATTTGTGTGTGTGTGTGTGTGTAGGGGGGGGGGGATTGAAGATGCATCAAGTGATTCAAATTAGCACCAGACAGGCAAAACTCCTTTTATGCCCATCACAAGTCCCGGCACACTCACCTGAGGACATTAGCAGGACGGCCTGAAGGAGGGCTACTTCGGTGTCGTCCAGGTTGAAAGATGACAGAGACATGCCCAGGTCAAAGATGGCATCTGATACCACCCCGAGACCCCCATTTTTCAGCTGGCCCCGTGTCACTGCCATTTCCCCATTCAGGGTTAGAGTCTCACTCTCTGGGTCATAGCGCACGGCTGCGCGCAGGGACATGATCTCCATGCAGCAGCCTTTGAGGAGGATTATCTGGTCTTCACATGGCAGCTGAAAAGAAGCAGTCCACATCAGCAGAGCATGAAAGGAAAATGCCAGTCAAAATAATGCATGGTGTCCTCAAAGCAACAGGAATCACCTCTGTGATTAGCATTTGTCCTGCATTCAAAGGCCGTGGCTCAGCAGCTATCCTTAATAAGTTGGTGTAATCTTCACTAACTTTAATCTCAGTAGTTTGCAAGTCTTTTATGACAGATATAAATCTCCACTTGGCATTGGAATCATGTGTGAAACTGTTAACTGTTTGGAGGTTTGTGTTGCCTGATAACTGTTTGAAAGCAGGGTTTAGGCTAAACTTACCAATTTTTCTTTCTTCTTTTTGTCCTCTAGTTCTGGTAGTTAGAAGTTGAGGGTACTGGTTAGCTGGCAATTGCTTCTTTTTGTTTTTTGAAGCAAATTTGCTCCCGAATCTCTCAAAAAGGCTCAGAGCAAGAAGGCTGTTCACAGATCTATGCTCCTAATGTGGCCCAGAGATATAAGCTTTGCCCAAGGTCACCCAGTGAATGAAGGGCAGAGATGAGAACAGAATTTAGACAGCCTTGTGTGTAAGGTTATGTTCTTTTCAGCAACTCAGACACTAGAATTACTCAACATACCAGATATGCCAGTGTTGTGATCCATTTTAAGCACAGTCACCCTGTTAATTAGAATTTGTGATAATAGGATAACATTAGCAACACACTTGATAAAAGAACTTCGCCAAGCAAAATAATAGAAACTTATTTTATAGTGGGGGGGGCAATTTAAATGCCATTATCACACTCATTTGACAGCTCAGTTAATGTGTTTTTGATGAATTGGGTAGTGTGCCAAGATCTACGTGCATTATCTTACCGAATTTTTCCAGTAATACTGTGAGGGCAAATATTGCAATTCCAGTTTTATTTACAGATGTGAAAACTCAGGTACAGATACCTGAGTAACTTGCTGGGGCTCTTGTGGGTGAGGCTAGAATTTGAAGGTAGCTCTGTCAGAACCCAATGCCAAGAGGATATGAGAGCACTAAGTCATGGATATGAGTGTTTCTGCACACTAAGAGTATGTAAATCACATGCTGTCTACCTCTTCATTAAAGCTGCTCATACATTCGTTTTAGGAAAGGCTCTTGGCAATACTTGACTAGTCCAACTGAGGTTATTGAAGTGGAAGCAGTACTACTGAATGACATTTAAAATGATGGATAATTCTCATTTTTCACCAGCGTGGCCTTGTCACCTCACTGTTTAATTTCAAACTACTTAGCTTTTTCTATGTTATTCAATATTTGGTGTTGGGATTCATACACATCAATTCTCTCCTTCCACCTGTTTTAAAAAATCACTGAGATTTGTTTTCATTTGGGTTCTGGCTTCTACTCATCAATTACACCCTTAACTCCTGGCCCAAGGTGTGATAGGAAGTAGGAGACAGGAGCTTGGACAGACCCTCTACAGAGGAGAGGAAGGGCGCTGGCTTCAATGTCTTTCCCATTTCAGCCCCATCTGGATCACCTGCGGGTTTGTTAAGCACAGATTGCTGGCCAGACCGTCTGTTTCTCCATTTCTCTCAAGTTCCCACATAATCCTCATGCTATGGGTTCATGGACTCCACTCTCAGAACCACGGGCGTAGAACAGCAATGAGAAATTACTAACCAGATCAAATCACTTGTTCTTTAAAAATCTGTCACCAACTAGGCAAATCTGGGCCAACCCCGCCTTTAAGTTAAGTCCTCTTGTAAATGAAGTAGAAGTTGTCTTTATAAAACCTGCTGACTGTTGAAGACTAGTTCAAACTGAAAGCTGAATAAGCATTTGCAGAGGGTCCTTGCTGGTTTAAAAACTGGGCCAGACGTCTTTTCCTTTAAAATGCATTTGTTGGGTCCTGGTGAGATTTGTTTTAAGGCGTGGGTACCTGCCAGGACACTTATATTGTGAGAAGGCCTAACAAGGGCCTGACAGGTGGAGGCACCCCATCCGCCCACAGTGTCTAGTCTCCTCTGTGGAGTGTCACTCAACTGGCAGAGACCATGGTGCTCTTGGTAGGAGAGTTCTTGTTTGGACAGTTGGATTAGTGATAATTTTTACATGTCTTGAAGCTCCAGCGGTCACACATGACAGCCTTGTTTGGTGGTTTGGCAGGATTTTAGTTGAGTAATCACCACTCAACTGTAAGAGACTCCTGGGGTGGGATCTCTGTCCCGCCCCCTACATAGCTCATTACCCTCTTTTGGGTTTCAAATAAAGTGTAAAGGGCTGACAGATGCCATGGAGGTCTTCAGGACTGGAAACGTGTGCCTCTGTTGTGAAAGTGCCCCTTCGCTTTTTTGTACATTAGAAATGAAAATTAAAAAAAAAAAAGATGGAGTAGTGACAAAGAAGCAGGTTTAAATTTCTAAGGAAATCCTGGAGAGAGAAGCTTGCCACAACCCGTGCTTAGAAAGTTCCATGTTGAGCCCACTTCTAGACAGTGGACATAGGTGCTTCCTTGTGCTTGTTTCTGTGGGCGTAGACAACTTTTTTTTAACTGAAGTCCCCTAGTGGTTGTTTTATGTAAGCTTTACATTAAAAAAAATTGCTGGTGGGGATTTGAAGGGTGCTCGCCTAGTGACAGGGAGGCTGGCTTGAACTCTGAAAACTCAAGAGAGTTCCTCCTGAGCCACCAAGGACTGGTGCCAAGAGACACAGTGGGGAAAGACCCAGGTAAACAAAACCAACACAACAGACCAGGCAAGGATGACACCCAGAGCTGGCGAGAGAGGGGAAGCAAGCGCGTCTGCAGACAGCAAGGGCGCGCGCTCTCCCCGCGGCCACCTGGAAACACATGGAAGGCCTTACTTTTAGGGATTTAAATTTAAGTTGCACCGCGTTTGGATAAGTTAGCTTTATCTCTTTGATCTGAATTTGCTCCATTTGTAAAATGGGGTTCATAAAAGGTACCCTGCAGATCTGAGGATTGGATTTAATGTGGGCAAATTTGAGTATGATCACTGGGAATTTTAGCTGATGCCTGGAGTCAAGGGTCTGGAGGGGTGTTAGTGGACAAACTAAGAATACAGAAGGCAGGAAAACTTACAGAACAGTGTATATTTGAGCTTTGTATTGATGACACTGCCTTCCAGTGACAAAGCTCTGCTAATAAATACTCTAAACAATATTCAATATTCCTGGAAATCAATGGAACTATAATGAAAATAATGCAGAAGAAAAACAGTGTCCTCACCTCACAAAACATAGGCAACTTTTTGGCAAAATCCACCACTCTGGTGATTGCTGGTGTGATGATTTTTGTAAAATGGCTGAAGGCTTCCAGGTCCACCTTCCCACCTTCTGGGGCATTGACTATTGGTGCTTGTCCAATATCTTCTGGCTAAGGATGAGAAACAGAGCATTAGGCATCAGAGCTGAAGGGAGCTAGTTCTATTACAGGCCTTGTGTGGCAGGAGGTCAACTCGCTCTGTTTTTTCCAAATTCCATCTCATTATTTGAACAAAGATGTGTCTTGGCTACTGCTTTAACTGGCCCTCAGTGATAATGTTCTCAGGATGGTTGCTACAGTGGGAGGGAAGAAAGGAAGGAAGGAAGGAGAGACGGCTGAGCCTGTGCCCTCTGTCACTGCATGATAGAGTTACAGGGCTGAAGTGTCCCCAGGTGAAAGCCCATGAGCTCAGGTTGGTGAGCTTTTTAGATGAGAGGGCAAGAAACAAAGAAAATAATAGGGAAAAGGAGGGAGAGAGGACAGGAATTTGGGGTCTGCTTTTGCCTGCACAAAAGGTGCATACTTAGGCCAGGTGACCAAAGTCCTGGAGACCTTGGATGGCTTCTTCAGAGCACGGCTGCACATTCTGTGTTTGTGTGGGGGTGGTGGGCGCAGCGAGGCCAGGAATGGAGGTCTGTGATTGGCAAGCGCTTGCATACAGCACCCTGTGGATTCACTCTTGCTTCTGGCCCAAGTCCCTTCCCCTCTGCTCTCCAGACTCCTGTACCAGGTGGTATCAGCTGAGCACAAGGTGGTCGGCTCTAAGGTGCCTGTAGGGAACCGAGCTGTGCATATCATTAACGCAGAGTGGTCCGTTTGCTAGTATTCAGCATCCCCAGGGCATCGCTCTGCTGTTTGCTAACTCAATCCATGACTTTGCTGCTCAAAAGGTGGTACAGCTACATGGGTGTCACCTGGGGCTGTTCTTCAGGTCCATCCCAAGACTTGATGGTGCAGAATCAGCATTTTTCCAGACCCCATCCCCCAGGTGAATTGTGCACATGGTCCACAGGAATATTCAGCTCCTTAGCCTGCATTTTGTGTCCCCCCTCAATATTCCTCCCGCTGTCACCCTGCTTCCTGTGGGAAGTCTTTCCCCCTGCTCTTTCTTGTCTTTGTGATACTAATAACCACAGTTTGTTAGAGGACTGCAGGTGAGCCAGCCCCTGAGCTCACTGCCCTATCTGAGGTAGTCCACAAACAAGCCATGATTGGAAGATGGGCATAGCAGGGCTCAGGCAGGGTAAGAACATCTTGCTGAGGCCAGATCAGGCAGCAGCCTTTCTAGGAACCCCCACCTGCCCATCCGCTCTGCAGAGTTTTTCCCCCTATGATCTCTCCTGTGAGGAAGCAGACATTCTACTGTTACACCCTTCAGGCTGCCCTTGCCAACCTCTCCACCTGTCTTCCAAGAAGTTTTGAATGTCCTCAGAGATCACAGATCTGTGGCCTGTCTAATGGAGGCCACCTTTTCCTAGAGCCACAGTGAACAGGAGTACCCAGGGACAATAGGAACAGACCTAGAGTGACTTGAGCAGGACCCAGGTGCTTGCTTATAAAGTAGTGACAATATTGCCCATGGCAAGCGTCTGGCCAGATGCTATGGCTCCTCCCTCAGGGTTGCTGATTTGGTAGGGCAGGGTTGGAGACTGAGAATCTGCATTTGAGTTTCCAGGACATGCTGGTGCTATGAGTCTGGACCACATTCTGAGAGCAGGGGCTTAGGACAGCTAAATCCAGCTCAGGGTCACTCAGTTACCGCATTTCTTCCCATATATCTCCTGTTGCCACTCAAATGTAGCTTTCAGTAGGAGAAAATCAGAAAATGATTTACTGTCACATTGCCTGGTGCAGGGGTCAATGGAAGCAGCCCAGGCCCTGAGGGCTGTGCAAGGAGCCACAGTGTCAGTATAAGTAAGGGCACTGACTTAGATACCCACCTATCACACAGCACCTTCCAGCACTTGCCTTTTTGGGGATTATCCAGTAGGTGGTTATGTTTATTTTATGTTATATTGTTTTTTTGGTGCGAGTAGATGAAACCTGGGTTCTGGAGTGCGTGTGTGTGCTTAAAGAGAAATGGACAGTGAGAGGGAGAGAAAAAGAGAGTGTTACTAGTTTTTCATGACTTTCGTTGCTCAGACACCTCTGGTACTGGGATTCAAACCTGGGTCCTCGAGCATGCCAGGAAAGCGCTGAAACCACTGAGCCACCGCTCCAGCCCCAGTTCTGTTGTGTTTTCATGGTGAATGGTAATGTTCCGGGGCAGCTATTAGCATGGTCCAAAAAGGAGCAAAAGACCCGTTCGGTGGCCTTTCTGGATACTGAGGGATACTGGTGGAATGGTCATGTGGACAGTTCCTGATTGAGCTGAGGGGCAAGGTCCATGCGTTTCTCCTGTGGGAGCCTCTGTTCTCTGCTTCCTTCAGACCTACTGCTCCCTATACTTCCTTCTCCTTCTAATTCCTTAAAATGAGACTCATCTCCCCTCCTCTGTCTACTGCACATGTTCGTTATGGAGATCACTTGATGAAAGTAGGCATGCATTCGGAAAGGTAGGGAGTTTTATATAAAATGCAATGTAAATATACATTATATACGTGGGAACATTCTTAGAAATAAAAATTTATCAAACATGGTTTTGGATTCTCTGAAACCACACAGTTTTTCATTGAATACTGATAGATCTAATCTGATTGTATTTAAAGAGTAAATTCAGTATCTTTTGAAATGTCGCTGGGTTAATACGGATGTTAATGACTTCCATTCAATCTGTGAGTATATTAGGTATTTGAATCACTATCTTCTGGCCCCTCTAAAGATTTGTATTAAAAAAGAAGACAAATTATGCAAGGAAATATGGCAACTTTAATTAAAATTAACTCCTCAGAGGTAATTTCACAAGATTTTCCACTGAAAAATACATTTCAGAGAAGAAAAAAATTGACTTCGAAATCTCTGCATATGAAATGGAAAATACGATTGCTAGAAGTTAAACTATATACAAAGCAATAGTCTTCTATTAAATCATTAATGTTTATCTCCACCATGGATCTCAATAGAAAAAAAGAATTCTATATGTAGACTATATAGAAATCATACACCCATGAGGAATCAAGGCTGAGTAATACAACCTTGTTTACGACTTCCATGCAGATTTTTCACCTACAAGGACACCATGTAATTTGACATCACTTGACTGTTAGATATCACACTACAGCGTTGTATACCAGCGCACGAAATACATTTGTCTATATACACACTCTGGGTTGATGCTCCTGAGACCAAGCTCAGCACTGACAGGTCGCTGGCTTGCAGGTTCACCAAGTAGATCTGCCGGGAGTGCCTGCTCTGCCTCTGTGAGTCCAGCTGCCTTCGCTTGCTCGGGGGTCCTTTCAAAGCTTATGCCGGCTTCTCTTTGACCTTGCCATATCTCCTCCACAACTTGCCTTATGCGTTCCCATTTCCCTGCTGTCTTCTCTCTAGATTCTTTTCTGTAAAGTCCCTGCTTTGGTCTCTCATCTCTGTCCAATCCAAGTCCCACCCATTCTTCGAGACATCTTGCTAGCTGACCTCAGTTTTAAATGATGCCTCCCTTATTTGAACACACATGGTAGCCCACATACATCACTCTTATGTGCTAGGTTTTTATTATTATCACTTTTTATTTTAGTTACGTAGGTGCGTACCAAAGATACAAACTTCTTGACAGGGTTGGGAATAGCCTTATGCATCTTTGCGTAGTTACTGTATACAGGATTTGGATCAAATGGTAGAAGACAGAATGCTTATTATTTAAGCAAATGAATAAATATTAACATATTTAGTTAGCTAATATTTATTGAGCAAGTACTATGGGCCAGGTCTAAATCTCAATGCTGTGATTCCAGCAATGTAGCACTAAAGAACCTGTATCTTGAGAAGATAGGTAATAAATAAAGTGTACTCACTAATGAATTTCAGTTTGTGATAAGACTGGAAGCAACCTGAGAGTCCACAGGGGTCAGGAGATAGGGAATTGTCAAGGTCCCTTTGAAAAGTCATGCACAGCACTGTTGGTGGGGTTGGTGGGACTGCAAACTGGTACAGCCACTCTGGAAAGTAGTGTGGAGACTACTCAAACAATTAGGGATGTAGCCACCATTTGACCCAGCTCTCCCACTTCGGGGTATTTTCCCAGGAGAGCTAGAATCAGCTTATTGAGAAACTGCTACATCAATGTTTATAGCAGCTCAATTTACAATAGTGAAATGATGGAAATAATCTAGATGCCCTTCACTGGATGAATGAATACAAAAACTGTGATATATATACATATGTGTATATGTATATATATGTATGTATATGTATATAAATACATATATACATATCTATACACACAATGGAGTTCTATTTAGCTATTAGAAAGAATGATATCATAGCTTTTACAGGTAAATGGATGGAAATGGAAAAAAGTATGCTGAGTGAAGTAAGACAAATAGGCTTAAGGGTTGAATGTTTTCTCTCACATGTGGAAGCTAGAGTAAAACCGAAGACAGGATGAAAGGTTGTCAAGTGTATTTAATAGACCCACTAAATCTGAAGTAACACATAAGCTGTGGGAACTACAGCTATGAAGGGGTTGGGGTAGGGGAAAGGGGGGCATTCTATACTGTAAAGTACAGTTGACTCCCATGAGAACCCCAAATGCAGGTGTATAAATCCTGTAACTTCAATGTTTAAATTCATGTATGTGGTCATTTATATCTAACTTCAGGGAACTACAAAGGAGTCATGAGATTGGGGAGAGGGGGAAGGATGGGGAGATCCTGGACAAGGATCGGGTTTAAGCAATTCTGTCAAAACATATGCATGTATGAATGTGAACCAACAAATCCCTTCATTTAGATGATGCTGAACCAATTAAAAACAAATAATAAAATAACAGGAGCTGGAAAAAAATGAAGTAATATGCGAGCTTTGACCTGCAGAATGTCAAGGAGGCAGTCTTTCAGAGAGCCAGAGGAAGGACACATGAAGCAGAGGGCAAAGCCAGCACAGGAAGGAGTTCTGTATGGGCAGAGCCCAGTGATGACATGAGATGGCAGGGGCCCTGGACCGTGCAGAGGAGACAGGCCTTTTCTAAATGTCCACTGCAGGGCTGTGCACAGGACAGAGGTGTGATAGTCATGGTTATCACAAAGGGGAGGGATGTGCTGAAGGAAGAAAATGGCTGGGAACACCAACAGTTTGGGTTGAAGGGGGCTGGACTATGGGGGTGGACATAAGTGGAAGAATTTAAGATACGTCTTGGTGGCTGAAGACAAGGGCTAAAGATGCAGAGAATGGAGTAAAGAAGCCACAGTGATTCTTCTGGATGGTGGGGATGGAGATGTTAAAAAAGAAAGAAAATAGAAAAGCACGTGCAGGCTTAGCCCTGGGGTGGCTGGTGCTATGTGAATGGCTGAGGTAAGCAGGAAATGCAACTAATTGACCTCAAGTGGCTGGCTCACAGTCACGGACTTCTTGGCTTGACCTGGCAGCTCTTTGGCACCTGCAGAGCTGGATGGGACCAGATAGGCCCTGCCCTTCCTCTGTGTGTTCATAGGGTGTTGTCTTGCACTTTGGAAAGGTAGGACAAGGAGGACGTGGGTAGATGGTGATGGTGATTCATGGTCCTAAGACTTGGGAGAAGGTATTCCACATACATGGCGGTTAACAACAGGCCAGACACTGTTAGACCCATTATCAGTTACTACTACTTCTTTTTTAAAGAAAGAGAGAGAGAATCAATTTTTATTGAGTTTTTCACATGGCTTTTGTTGTTCTGACACTTAGTTGTGTACGTGGGTGCTGGGGTTTGAACCCGTGTACTTGAGCATGCTGGGCAAGCTCCATAACTGCTGAGCCACGATCAGTTACTTCTATACCATTTTGAAGGACACGTGACAAGTAGCCCTTACGGAAGTGAGATAATGTATCCAGAGTTACACAATTCAAAGGCAACAGAGGAGAGTCTGGTTCCCACATTTTACAAGGCCCCTGTCTGTTGCTTTTGGGTGATACATGCCTTCCTGACTTGACAGTACTCATCCTACGACCTGTCCCGCAGACTACACATGGCTGCGTCACCTATACTGCTTGCCGCTGCTGTTCATGCTCCTTCTCTGCAGCTTCCCCTGTTGAGAATGTGGGAAATCAGATAGTGGCTCTGCCAGGGGAAATGCAGGACAGGTCTGCCTGATTCTAAAAGTCATGTTTTGTACTTGGGTGGAAAGTTCATCCAAAGCCACACCTTTGCACGTGAACTGCTGGAGAGAAATAATGATACAGTGTCGTCGCCAGGCCAGACTGTGGCCCAGGTGGGATTTATGCCAAACTAAACTCAAACTAAAAGTCTTGCTACCCTCGGCAGGGAAGAGAAGTGAGACACCTGCTTTCCCTTGTTTGGCTGGAGAAACTGCTGTCCCCATCATCACTGTTACCACACGCCAAACTGGGCATTTCTGTAGCCTTGAGTGGATTGGAGAAGACTAGAAAATAACATGATTTAAAAGCTTTTGGAAGTAGTTTTGAAATACGGCTTTAGATTTATTATGAAAATCTGTGTGGCTTTTGCCAAAGAATCTAAGTTTCTTAAATTCAGATTTGAAACCCAGGTCAAGCAACCAGTCTTTTTTTCAATTTGTTTTTTGGATTTAAGTCCTGGTCCTACTGTAAAAAAAAAAATGTTGAAGTAGTTCCTTTTGGGGCCTAAGATATTTACCCTTCCAGATAAATGAATACTTCTTTTATGTCAAAACATAATTTTTAATCCCCCATGACATATTAATATGCTATTATTAACATAATAGACCTTTTCAAATATTGTTTTCAGAGTAAGATTGGGCATTAGCACAAATATTTCTTTTCTGAAATAATGAACAAGATGGGACATTGATGTGTTAAAAATCAATGAAATAATCTGTGTCACAGTGTTGGAAACACACACAGACCCACAGGGTGGGGGGACTCAGCCAGGCAGGAGATGCAAACCCTAATGCATAAAATCCTATTTAGTTCTTATATACATTTGAGTACCTGTACCTGTATACCATTTAGCAAAGCCAACTGTAGGAAAGGACTCTTAATGTCCTCACAGGAATATTTGAGTAATCAAAAGAGAGAAGCATTCATTCTGAGCATAAACACTCGATTGGAGTCAGGCCTCTGTGTGGAGAATCTGTAAATATGGAAACTGCCAGGGCTTAACTGTACCGTCTCTGAGGGTGGGCCAGTGGAACTGTATGTTCAAGTTAATATTGATGGAGTTCCGTTCTGGTTATCCATCACTGTATGACAAATTGCCCTCTCCCCGCAAAATTTAGTGGCTTGAAATGATGCTTTTGAGATTGTGTTCCAGGGGTCGATGGCCCTGCTGGGGAATTTTGGCTTGGAGCCCCTGATACAGCTGATGCTCAGGATGGTGTCATCTGAAGGCTGTTTTAGCTCGCTTTTCTGATGCCTGGGTGGATTGGGACGCGTGCCTTGCACATGGCCTCTTCATGTGGCTGGCGTGGGATCCCCACTGCACAGTGGGTCAAGCACTTGGACTTCTTAGCATAGAAGTTGGTTTCTCCCTTTGAGAGACCCAAGTGGAAGCTGCAAAGATTGCTTGCAACAGAATCACAGATCAGCCCAGGGTCAAGGAGAGAGAGAAATAGATCCTCTCCATGGGGGAGAATGGGCTGGGCACACAGGGGACATGTGATAGCAGCCATTGTGGAGGAAAGAAGCCACACATAGGAGGCAGTGAAAGGAACATGGTCCCCACCCCAAGGAGATACAGGGAAAGAAGGTGATTGCCTGTTGGAAATGAAATTGATCATACAGATAGATGGGACGGGAAGACTTCTGATACCCCACCCGACCCCTCTGAGAATAGATGGCTTGGAAAAGTAGTTATTTATATTTGGACCAATAGAGACCATTTCTTGACCAGATCAAGGATCTGCAGAAACATACATTTCATGTCAGCTTCATGGGGAAGGAGAGTCGATCAGTACACAGTATCCTAAAGAAAACTCTCCCAGTCCTGTAGAGTCTCGTGCCATGGAAGCAAGCGCAGGGCAAATCATTCTGTGCCATGCCTTTCTTTGCTGGAAGCTTTCAGTTAATGGTAGAGAACTCAAGGCTGGTTCTCATGGATAGATGCTCTGTCTTTGCTGAAGAGACCACAGAGCAAGGAGAGGTGTGGTGACACATTCTCTTACAGGTTTGGTTTCTCAGCTTGCAGACATGCCTCACATATCACCTCCTCAGAGAGCCTTTTCCTGTTTAACTACTCTACCTGAAAAGTGAAGTCCCCACACTTCCAGTTCACAAGCACTCTGTCCCATCCCCTGTACTTTCCATGCACTCACCACTAACTCTGTACCTTGTTTGCTTAAACTTTACTATTTGTCTCCCTGAACTGGAATATAGCTGGCTTATTCGCTTCTTGCCACATAGTAGTTATTCAATGAATGTTGCTAAAATAAAAGAATAATCTTCAGCAAAATCATGACCTCCTTTAGAGACTACTGAGATGAGTATCTATTTTCTTTTGAAAGTAAAAAATAAAATAAAATTCCCTCAGGAGAAAAGTCCACAATTTGACCTAAATCTTCCTTCAAGCTCAGAATTCAGTTTGAATTCCACAACTGTCGAAGTCAAAAGGTGACACCAGGCCTGAAAGTGGTTTCTCAATGTCCATTTGTGGCTGACACGTTCAAGGAAGGCAGGGATTTAGGGATGTGATCAGGTAGGTCTCTATCTTGCTATGTCCTCATGCGTTGGGTAGAAGTGGCCTATGGGTCAGGGTTCTGAGTTTCTTGGCAGATTTGCCAGGGTGTGAGCAGGGATGCAAGGTGAAGGAGTTACAAGGCTGCCCATCCAAGGAGCTGCGGGGTTGGGAGGCTTTTTGGGTTTGTGTAGGTGGTCAGAGGAGTGAAGAGGAGCTGTATACGAGCTGGGGGAGCTTGGACACATTCCCTACACCTTCCTGCTCCTGCTGCACTCCCCTCTTCTGTAAAGTGGAGATGCTGTCTGTGTTTACCTGTAGCATTGGTACAGGGAAATAATGTATGGAAAATGCTTAGAACAGTGCTGGTAGCGAAAGCCATTAACGAAATGCATTGTCCTTTCATGACAGCCATGAAAGTAATTGTTTCATGGCAGGTGGATCATGTACAAGTTTTTTCTTTCCAAAACCTCTCTGTAAGGTGGTTGTTAAAAATACTGTTGCATTATAATGTTGAGGTTGAGGGATAAGCACAATGATATCATTGTATCTTCCTGTTCCCATGGGCAGGTGCTCAGATGTTCCCTGGGGACACAGACACACAGGATGTCTGATGCCAGGGCTCAGCTTAGTGCTCAGACAGGGCCACAAGCTTTAGTCTAAGAGTAAGGTCAATCTCTGAGAAGCTCAGATTCTAGTTGGGGTGGGTATTTGATCTAATGAGGTGGGCAGAGAGCCTGGAACTGGAGTCCGAAGTTCTTAGTGGGTGTTTGGGCCTGGCTGAGACACATTTAGCAGTGTGATCTGGGCAAGACACTTAATGCCTTGTGCTCAGTTTACGTATCTCTAAAATGGGGATGGTGATCCCAGCCTAACATTAGAGCACTATGAAGTCCAAATAAACAGTGGATGGGAAGGGCTTTCATTGCTGCCAGGTTTTAGAAAAATATCAAGAGTCAATATTTAAGTGTCTAGGAAGTGTGTTTTCCCTACACCCTTCCATTATTTCCTTTAAAAATTCTGATTTCTGGAGGGCTGAGGATGTAGCTCAGCAGCACAGCACTTGCCTGGCATGCATGGGGTCTTGGGTTTGAGCCATAGTACTACAAAATAAATAAATACAACTAGAATTTTTTTTGGCTTTTGACTTAAAAGTAATTTTTTCTTTTTTGGTGCCGAGGATGGAATCCAGAATCTCACACATGGCAGGCCAGTGCTCTATCACTGCCCCAACCAACTGACATAAAAATACATTCGAGGGATGGAACATTGATCCTAGAGGTGATTCTAAAGGGGAGTGGTATTTGGAGCAAGCATAGAGGATGAAGGATGTGTATAGTGTGCATGTGTGGGAAGAAAAGAAAATGCACAGGTCAAGAGGGCAGGAAAAGAATTTTGCCAGTGAGTTGTTCCAGGACTGGCCTCGCTAACAGCAAAATCACACTGAGGGGAAAGGCTGAAGAAACTGCTCAGGAATTCAGTGACTCACAAAGAGTAGATGGGAGGAATGGCTTGATTCAAAACTGGCTCCGCCAGTGTCTTGGCCTCTCAAAGCTGCAGTGTTCCTATCAATAAAATGGGGCGCTGATGCTGCTTCCCAGGTTTAGGAGCATGAGCTGAGTTGCGCTAGGAACCACCTGGCGTGTGGCTGGTACTGAGCTGCGCAAGGAAGCCTTACCAGGAATTTCCGTTTCTGCTTCCAGTGGCTGCCTTGGGCATTGGTGGCCACGTGCGCCTCCGTGACAGTTTTGATGAGCTCCCATTCCTCGTCTGTGGGCTCCGGCTTGTGCCCGATGGATTTCTGCAGCTCTTCCCGCCGCCTCTTCTCCCGGTTCTCCTCTATCAGCTTCCTCTTGGCCAGCCTCTTGCTGTCATCCAGCACCACTGGGAGGGGGAGGAAGATGAGACACAGATGCTTGAAGGACACGACATGTGGCAGCCTCAGGAGAGGGGCTACTGATGCACAGATGGCATGGTGGGGTCACAGGAAGGCATTTTCTCCCCTTGGTAGCAAAGTGCCATTGAATAGCCATTGTCGAACATAAGCCCAAGGGCTAGACTCCCAAAGCCCAGCCAGGTTTTCAAATCAAAGCCCTGAGGGAACCTTGACCCTGGGAATCCCAACTCTGCAGAAGGTAGCTCTTGCAAAGAGCAGAGAGAGGTATGATTTATACTACTACCCATAGGATCCCAGGCAGATTTGACTAGCCAAACATCTGAGTTCACTCTTAGGGTTGGTTTCTGTTTTCTCCACCTCCCTTAAGAGATGTCAGGGTTAAAAAAAAATGTTCTGGAATAGTAATGGGAGGCTCCTATTCCTTCCTCAGAGGAAAAAACACCCCTTGCAGGCTCATTGGAACATGGCTGGCCCTATCTGGGAATGCGTAGGTACTAACTATGCATTGTTCTCTATCTGGTCAACCCTCACTGGTGAGGAGCTAGTCATTGGGATGTGGGAAGTCTTGAGTCTGAATCGTCACACTAGCACCATCTGACTGTATGGCCTCTGCCAAGTTACTTAGACTGAGTTTCATTTCTTCCTATATGAAATGAGATCAATAATACCCCCTGAACAAGGTGTTCAATGTGATAATGCAGAATAGGTACTCACTAAATATAGCCACAACTTTTATCATTTGTGCGAAACAGAAACAAGAGCAGGTGACAAGAAACCTATATTTTTGAGGTTAATTTCCAAACCACTGCACTAGAGTCAGTGACCATCAATGGAATGGAAAGGCTCAGGTTTTATATTCAGGAGTCAGAGTATTTTAGAACTGGAAGGGGTCTTAGAGCCTCTCCAGTTCAACTTCCTCCTTTAGTGACTTGCCTAAAGTCACACAGCAAGCTTATGGCAGAGCCAGGGCAAGACTCAGGGCTCCTGTCTCTAGTTCTACAGCATTTTTCTAGAGCCACTTGACCTGGTGGGGGAAAATAGATACAGCAGGAGGAAGGAACCAAGGTGCCCCGCTAAAGTACAAATAGAATATTAAACCCCAGATGATCCAGACCGGGCTAGACTGTGAGTCATATGAGTAGCTGCAAATGTGGAAAATATGAATGAGCCTTGTTACGCCATCTGGTTCCTTTACTTAAGGGTAATAATACCCATAGGCCCATTTTCAAAATGCTTCCAGTGTGCCAGGGACTGCTACATTTGATATATGCTATCAGTGTAACCCTGGACACAACCCTGTGAGGTAGGTGACAATTTCAAAGAAGGGAAACCTGAGGCTCAGTGCTGGAGGTCACACAGCTAGTTCATGGCAGTTCTGGGACGCGAACAGGCGTTTTTCTGACTCTAATGCTTGAGCTCTTAAAAAGCCTGTGAGCAGCACGAGACACTCAGAATTTACTTCTGCAGTTGGATTAACGTGAGTTTTTAACCCCATAAATTCTCGTACCTTAAGCTTCCCAATGAAACAATGAAATGGATGCTCGGTAATAACGGTTCATTATAGTGACATATTTAAGCATTTTGTGCCAAGGCAATCGCATTCACACAATCTTATCAGGCATACTGTTGGCAGGGCCTAAATTCTTTAAAGATAAAGAACATTCACAGCCAGAGGAGGGGATTAGCTCAGGATTTCCAGCCTAACACCCTAACCCAGCCGCCTTCCTTTTTTGGGTAAGGTTCTCTGCTCGCTCTTATCCAGCAAAGCAGGACCTCGCGTAGATTTTTGTTGTTGTTGTTCCTCCTGAGAAAATTTTATTTAATCACATAAACATAAGCCACAAATATCTCCTTTTATCTCAGGAAAAATCTTCATTGCATTTTCTTTTATTCTCTTTGATTGGTTTTCTTTTCCTTTAAAATTTTTAACTAGTAGTTGCCATCACTCTCAGATGGCAGTAGAAATGACTACTGAAACCTGGTGGAATACAAGCTGGAAATGCTGAAGGACACAATTCTTTTTATGGTTAACTAAAGTGACTGGTGTAAATCCCTTGCACGGTGCGGGGAGGAGAGACCCCAAGGGCTAATCTCACCACCATATGCTGGAGCAGTTGGAAAACTGGGCAGGATGATTTTCGGTTAGAATGTCTTTATGGCTAAAAATACAAGCAAGCAACTGAGGGATGGTTCATGCAAGAGCATTTGGATTCTTCAGACATTCTTGAACATGGTGTTTTCTGCCAGTGTCCCATCTCCAAGAATGCCCATAAAATTCCTGTCTCTGCTTTTGAAAAAATATGAGGACTAGTGACCCTGGCTCCACCAGGTGAACCCTGGGTATGCAGAGTTACTCTATCAAGGTCAGAGGGCAAGGTTGCTGCAAACACAGCAGGAATGATTTAACCCCTTTGCTTCCCCCATTATCTGGACACTTGGAGAGTTAAGAGTTGATAAGACAGAAGGAGGAGGAGAACCAGGTCAGAGGGCTCCCACCTCCTTCTCAAGGTAAGCCCAGCCCAGGAAGGGATGGGTGTGTGGGAAAGCCAGGTATCCCCTTATCTCTCCACCTGGTTGATCTTGCGCCAAACCCTTCCCCAGTCAACCTTAAATAGGAAGCAAATGAAGATCTACTTACGATCTGTTGCCATGCCAACATAGATGCATTTCTTAAAGCGACATTCCTGGCACTGATTCCGTGTGACTTTGTCTATGACACATTTTCCTTCATATTTACAGGAATAGGATGGATGGAGATTTTTCTGAATTGTTCTTCTAAAGAAACCCTACATGAGAAAGAAAGACCCCAGATAATAGTTTCATATTTTCTAAAATTCAATGTTTCTGGAATTTTGTGTCCACATGTTTTGCATCTTAACCTGTATTTGGGCCTCTTGCTTTCCATCCTCAAATATAGGATGGGGGTGGGATGCAAAGTGAACGCCAAGAGCTGAAGGAGATGTCCTAGGACTGCAGGGTCAAATACCTTTTTGACATTTAAGGAAATGAAGTTAATGTGAGAATCTAGTGCTGCTTTTTATTTTTTTCTATACATTAAATAACAAATTATTTTATAAGGTGTTACAATGATGTTGTTAAACTGAGCTCTGGGGAAGTTCATTACTTTATACTGAGAATTAAAATTGCAGGATGCTTTTGATACTAAATAATTATTTACTACTTAAATACATGCGCTAGGTGCCTTTAGAATTTAATTTAATCTTGTTTTGACTCTCGAGGTGGTCATGGCCAGTTCTTTTAGTCTTTGAAACAGCAGCACTTAGCAGAAAATTCCACGTTTTCTATTGCATTTCCCCCGTAGCTCTTTCCTTTTCCTGACCTCCTTTTTTCTCCACCATCTGTAGACATACACCCACAAATTCAATTTGTTTTTCCTCTCTGAAGGATGCTATGCAGTTCTAGGTTTGGGCAACTTACGTAACGTTCTTAAGAGGGTTGTACTACAAGTTTTCTGGACAAGATTCCCAAGTCTTAGTGATTGTACTCTGAGCCACAGGAATTAATAAGGGCAGCAGTGACTGCGAGGGGCACCTTGCAGAGTGCCACGGACACCAATATTCTGTATCCTTTTGTCTTCCTCACAACCCTGCAGGGGGTATACTCTTAAAATCCCCATTGTTGGGATTAAAAAACTAAGCTTCAGGGACTGGAGCGGTGGCTTGGCGGTTACGGTGCTTGCCTGGCATGCACAAGTATCTGGGTTTGAACCCTAGCATCACGTATACAATTAAGTGTCAGAGCAACAAAGAGTACATGAAAAACTAAATAAATCGATTCTGTCTCACTCTCACTCACTGTCCCTCTCTATTAAAAAACAGAACAAAAAAACAAAACCAAACAAACAAAAAAACTAAGCCTCAGACCGTTTCAATGACTTGCCTTACATCACCTGGTAAGTACCTGGTGGAACTGACCTTCGACCCTGGAGTTGTAATCCCAGTCTTGTTTGACTTAACTGATTACATGATGTGAAATGAAGTGATTTGACTGTGTTACTTAAATGAACAGATTACAAATAGTCCGCCTCCCACTTACCCCTAGAAAACCTTCCTTTTATCTGTCTTGGTAGACTAGCAAGGTTTGTAGCAGTTCTCTGCTGAAACTTAGAGAAACGGTAGAACTGAAATGGTGGCAACGCCAGCTTCAGCCCACGTTTTTATTATCCTGGGTAATTTTCCTTGGCTTTGGTTTTGTTCATATGCCCAATTGCATATTCCTCACAATGAAATGTTCAAGGTAGGATTTCACATTGGCAAAGCAGGGGGAAATAAAAGAAAAATGTGAGGAATAACTAAGACTTATAGGCTCAATTTTGCGACTTGCGTAAATCCTTTACCATTTCCATTGTTCAAGTTCTAACAGAAAAGCTGACACGTTGTATGTGGGTTTTACATCCGTACACACTGAAGTTCATGGGGCGGAGTAAGGCAGATACACGGTGACAGGATCCACAGAATTGCACACGGGGCAGCTGCTGGAGAGGTCAGCAGTGTTTCCCTGGGTGTTCAGGGTGGCAACTACTGCCAAGGTGTCAATGTCACAGGAGTGAAATGTTAGCTACCTGTGAACCTCTCTCCTCTAGTGTTACCCCATGTCCAAAGAGGACAGAAGGTGGCAAAAGAAATCCGGAGGGGACCGGAGCAGTTATGGCGCTTGCTTTGCATGCATGAGGATGCAGGTTTGAATCCCAGAACTAGTACTCAATGAAGTGTTGGAGCAATGAAAGCCACGTGAAGAACTAAATAAAATTCTCACTGTCCTTCTCTCAAAGAAAGAAACCTGAAGATTACTGGCAAGATGCATGGCACAGGCTGGAGGGGACAGCATACCCCATTTCCCTAGAGGTGGAAATCCCAAAGACTGGGAGAGCCAATGAGGACTCTGACTGTGGCTATAAGGACAGGGAAATGGTTTCTTCTTCTTCTGAAGCTGGGTGGCCCTACCGCCCTCATATTCTGATGCCAGCTCCTGCTCCGGAGATGGGGCTGGTGGGGGCATCCAGCAAAGTCAGCACTGAGGAGTGGATGAGATGTGGAAGCCCCCACTTCTCCCCAAAGGCCATCCTGTGCACTCTTTAATGGGATAGACGAAATAACTTCTGGGTTCTGAAACAAGGCTGGGGGTGCCTCGAGGCTCCTCACAGTGCCATCTTTCCTATGCCTACCTCTGAAGAGTTTTCTTGGGTACTTCATAGTCCAATAAGGCATTCTTCAACTTATTCATCTCAGTAACTGTTTTTTTTTGTTTGTTTTTTTTTTTTTTTTAAGAGAGAGAGGATCAACTTTATTCATTCTTTCGTCTGGCCTTTGTTCCTCTGATACCCAGTTGTATATGTGGTGCTGGGGTTTGAATTCAGGTCTTCCACACATGCCAGGCAAGTGCCCCAACCACTGAGCCACTGCTCCAGCCCCATAGGCCCCTTAATTTTTTAAAAATGATAAAAATTAACTCCTGTTAGAAAACTTGAAGAGATGTATAGTAGTTCTACCTATTAAAAAATCTTTAACTGGGTGCAGTTGCACACACCTATAATCCTAGTGGCTCAGACGCCTAAGGGAGGAGGATTGCAAGTTCAAAGCCAGCCTCAGCAACTCAGCAAAGCCCTGTCTTAAAAAAAAAAAAAAAAGGGTTGGGAATGTGGCTCAGTAGTTACGTACCTCTGGGTTCAGTTCCTGGTCGCCCCCCCAAAAATCCTTTTAGGTATTGGGGCTAAGATTTAGAGATGTAGCTTAGATGTAGGATGTGTGCCTAGCGTCCCTGAGTCTCTGGGTTTAAGACCCAGAGCAAAGCAATGACAGCAAAAGCCTTCCTGAGGTGAACCAATAAGAGGGGTTTGATGGAATGAAAAAGGACTTCTGTTTCACTGGTTGGCTGGTGAGCAGAGGTTTACTGTTTAAGATCAACATCAGACGTGTTTCAGCACAACTTGAGAACTGGATCCGTTCCTCAGTGGTCTGAGATGATACGCTAGTTAGGAGCTAAGTGTCATCCTCCTAGTTGAACACTTGGGCAGCTGTTAAGCTCTGGGTCTTTCTTAGAAAACAGTTTATTGTGGAGCAACATGATTTTCCCCCTTACAAAAGATGCATTAAAAGCTGGTACATCACAATACAGAAAATATCTCTAAAGTTCTACCCCATAGAAATAGTTTTAGATTGCAGGTTTGAATAAATGTGAAGCATGACCTTTTAAAAAATCTTTTGCCACTTTTAAATTGTCATTTTTCCAGTTTGCTTGTCTCCTAACCCTCTGCTCCTATCAAGGCAGGCTCCTTTTTGCTTTGATGATGGAGGCCGATCTCACAAACAGGATTCTGATCTGGAGATTCAAGCGTAGGGGCTGAGAAATCTGCCTTTTGCTAGGTGGGTGGCTTTTATATATTTTTTAAAATTTTTATTTTTTTGTACTGGCGATTTAACCTAGGGGTGCTTTGCCACTGAGCTACATCCCCAGCCTTTATTATTTAAAAAAAATTATTTTGAGGGATTGGAGTACTTGCCTGGCATGTGCGAGGACCTGGATTCAAACCCCAGCAACGCATACACAGCTAAGTGACTGAGAAACAAAAACCAGATGAAAAAATAAATAAAATGGATTCCTAAGTTGCTTAGAGTCTCCTTAAGTTGCTGAGGCTGGCTTTGAACGTGGAGTCCTCCTGACTCAGTCTCCTAAATCATTGGAATTAAAGGTGTGCACCATGGTACCTGGCTTGCTAAGTGATTTTTCTTTTAAGAAAAATCTCAACTGAATCAAGCTGCAAACATCTAGTGGTCTTGGGAGGTAAGCTGATTTTAGCAAGGCAGGGCTGTGGGTTAACAAGTTCAGTTCTCCCTTTGTTGAAGTCAATTGCTGGTAATGCACTCAGTGCTCTGTGAAGCACATTCAGCCTGGAGAGTCGCTTTGGGGAGTTAAGTATTAAATGGAATTTTCATTAGATTCTCTCCCAGAATTCAAAATTTGCCATATGAAATGATTTAAAAGAATTTCAATGCCGCATAATCAGTCAGGTAAAGCCTTACGAATTGAGGCTCATTTAGTGGGGGAATAAAAGAGGATAGTTTCAATTAGGGAGTTTTGGAATGAGAGAATGTAGCCAAAGTTACATAGTGCAATTACTTTCAAATCAGGCCAATAAAACTGCGCTTTTAAGAGAACTACAAGTCTCCTAATTAATAAATAGCCAGGCCTTACTTGTAATTAGCTTCATGAAATTCCTTAAGATGTTATTTTCATGCACGTAATGGCAACCTTTAGCCCACTCTTTGTTAAGGAACTACAACGTCCAGATCAAAGGGTTCTGGGTGAATGGAAAGTTATGTAACCGGGTCTCAAACAGCAAGGTTGCAGATAAAAGGCCTGGGGAGCTTAGAAGTAACCTCTTTTCAGTGGATGCATAAACATTATAAGTAGGCTTCTCCTAAGCATTTCCTAATTTGGTGCACAAAAATTATAGAATTTTCATGAAGAATATTCCACTCGGGAAATGGGGCACGCCATGGTTGAAATGAACTAACATGTTAATTTGGGGGGCTTAGGAACAGAAGGAGGTGACAGAGGAGGAAAGATGGATTGTTCTATAAATTTTAGTAGAACTGTTGCCCTTTAGCTCTATATATTGTGAAAATTAAGTTTCAAATACAAAAGGTCAAGAAAACGTTTAATAGGAAAAGAATTTTAAAGTCCCTGATTTTAAATGCACCTTAATTTAAAAAGCATCAGCTGAATGTGGAATATAGCACTGGGTTTAGTGTTACCATATTTATGATGGACTTTATTTTCTAGGTTGTCAGACCAAAAGGTATTTTCCATAAAGATGAATTTTGTTGACAAAGATGGTAAATAGGCAAATTTAGGCTCACTTTTGACTGCTGATCACTGGTATGTTCTTGTTAAGGATCTCAGGAAAGGTCTTCAGAGAATAAAATTACCTGATGGATGACCAGAATCTATTTACTGCAGCCTGGTACAAAAAGCTACTTTGGATAAATTTCTGAACATAATTGAATCTAAGTAGTCTTAAAGATATTTCCTAATGGAGCACTTAAAAGTGGGCACATTCATGCAGATTAATAGTGAAAACAGCCAGAGCAGACCCTGTCTTCTCCAACATTGCAGGAAAAACAGGAGGAGACATGGCTTTTACTCAGGATGATAATGTCTTTCCTTTTTTAAAAATCTATACTTTCCCTACTCTCTTTTTTTTAAAGAGAGAAAGAAAGAGAGGATCAATTTTTATTTAGTTTTTCTTGTGGCTTTCATTGCTCCGACACTTTGTTGTATACGTGGTGCTAGGGTTCCAACCTGCCTCCTTGGGCATGCCAGGCAAGCACTGAAACCACTGAGTCACTGCGCTAGACCCCATTCTCTCTCTTAAAAAAACTGTGAAAGTCTTTCCTTCTTGGTTGAAAAATACTTGGATAGGTAAAGAAACCAGATGACACACTCTTATAAAATTTCATTTAGTTACTAATGATTTGGTGAAAAAGAAAGCTTTGTTCTTGACCATGTCAAAGATGAGGAGCAGCATTGGAGCCCTGGAAGGTAATGGGCCACCCAGGATTTGACTTTGAACTCAACACTGAGTTCCCTCAGGCAGAGCACAGGGAGGGGCCCCAGATGGGAGAAGCTGCATGCTGGGGACCCAGGGGCCTACCTTGCAGCCTTCACAGGTGATGCAGCGGTAGTGATACCCAGTGGCTTTGTCACCACATACGACACAGAGCTCATCCTTGTCCAAGTAGCTGGGGATGTACCCTGTAGGGAAAGGTGAACAAATGGTCATGCTGCGGTCAAGAGACATCTTCGCTAAGGCTTGACGACCAGAGACAACATAGAAAAGACACTGCAACCAAACAGCCAGTATCTCACACTTGAGGAGTAAACATCAGCCAGGGACTTCAGAAGGAAGATATAGCCGGGGAGTCTGTTGGAGCTAATGAATCAAGTGAAGATACGAGGTCATGAGGTGCCTGGGGCACTTCTGAATTCTGGGCAACACAGTCTCTCTCTTTGCAAGGCTTATTTCAGAGCTTACTCTTGTTTTTCTGCCCCTGCCATGCTGGGAATTGAACTTTGTCTACCAGGCAAGCACTCTACCACTGAACTATATCCCAAGCCCCAGAACTTGTTCCTTAAAGTCTCATGCACTCTTGGGTCAAGGCCTCATGCAGTGAACTTGGGCACCCCTGTAGCTGGAAAGGTCCTGGAGATCTTTAAGCTTTAACTTGAGATGAAGATACTGGCATTAGGGGGTTTGGCTTTTCTCAGGGCCACTAGAAACTTCTAGCAAAGACGAAAACCCAGAGTTCTTAGCTTCTAATGCCCAGGAGAAGTTATATTGGTCTTTCCCCAAAACTAGAGAATTTAAGTAGAATGTATAAAGCCATCTAAAAAAATACCTGGTAAACGTGTGATGCTATAATACACAACCCAACAACACTGTTGTGTGGAAGTTAAGGATGGAGAACCCAACTATAACTCCATTCATTAGTGTCCTTCAAGTTGATTAGCTGAAATGTCTTCCATCAAGCTAAAGTTAAAAACCAGAAGGCACCTGCTTCCCACCTATTTCTTCCTCTTCACGTGGAGAAGCGGTCCACATGCAAGAAATTGCTTCAGAAGGGCAAATGAAGCTGCACAAACCCTAGCACTTCACCATGGAAGCAGATAAGACCAAAGAACAAGGCATGGCTTGGGATGCAAAGAAGGGAGAGCCTGGGAAAACAAAGTCATTTCTTCCCCTGACCATGGCTCTCACGAAGTTCTTTGACTTGGTCAACTTCTCTCAGTTTCAGCGAAGATCAGCTGGGTTGAAATGATCCCCACCTTACATATATTTTACCATGACATTTCTATAGACCTTTATTAAACTAGGCCACTGAGGGCTTACTTTCCATAAACAGGAGAAAATGAATCCTTTTCATAATTTCTTAGAAATTATTTTTCTCAGACTTTAATTTAGAAAAGACACTATTTCTTAGGAGGCAGATAGATGACTTCAAAAAGATTTGGTAATGTACAACTTATGTCTTTAAACATCACAGCGTTTCTTGGTTTCCTTCTGCATCATGTAAATCATGATTCATCTACTGAGTTCACTTAAGGTTTTCAAAACTCTCATCAGACTTTTTTTTTTTTAAAGAGGACAGTGAGAGAGAATCAATTTTTTTTATTGAGTTTTTCACATGGCTTTTGTTGCTCTGACACTTAGTTGTGTATATGGTGCTGGGGTTTGAACCCGTGTACTTGCGCATGCTGGGCAAGCGCTGTAACTGCTGAGCCACTGCTCCAGCCCCCTCAACAGACTTTTTAAAAGGAAAATTCAAGGAGGGAATCTGGGCAGGAGGAAAAGGAACCAAAATGCTTTGTGTGTTCATTCAATCACTCACATGTTCATGAACTTGACAAACATTTATCTCAGTCCTAACCACTGTGACAGGTGCTGAGAGTATAAAAAACAAACACAGTTTTTTCCTTTGGGAAATGTAGGCATGTCAGTGGTTGTTCTAGCTCTGGTCATTCAACTCAGAAAAAGGTGATCATGAAGGAAAGAACATGAGAAGATTCTTGACGTCATTGCTGAGAACTGCAAATCAAGGGCTGGAGCCGTGGATCGGTGGTTAAAATCCTTCTTGGCATGCACAAGGACCAGGGTTCGAACCAAAGCAGCTCATATACAACTAAAGGTCAGAGAAATGAAGGCCAGATGAAAAAAGAAAGAAAATCGATTCTATCACTCTCTCCCTCTCTTAAAAAAAAAAGCAAATCAAAACCAGTACACACTCAGTAGGACCGTTTTTAACAAAAACGAAAAGCAATGGAGAAGGTGTACGCTCGTGTTCATGCGATACGTAAACATCTCCTTATGAAGTACAGAGAAGCTCACACAGCAAAGTCATGCAATTATTAAAACCATCATCTTCCTAATAAGGGCAGATGGAATAGGCACATGGATGGTGGCAGGAGAACTACAGCTTGGCCGTTTATACTTTCCAACTATGTACTCTTGATCCAACAGAGGAAGACTTTTGGGTTGTTGCTGTGACCTGCTGTGTTCATCAGCTTTGCATCACTGTGACCAAAATGCCTGACAAGAACACCTTAGAGGAGGACAAATTGATTTCAGCTCAGTTTCAGTTCATGGTCAGCTGACTCCATAGCTCTGGGCCTCAGATGAAGCAGAACTTCACGGCAGAAGGTGTGGCAGAGGAAATCTGCTCAGGTTGTCGTGGCCAGGAAGCAGAACACTCCCCTCACCAGGGACAAAACATAAACCCCAAAGACCCCCCCCCCAGTGACCTGCTTTCTCCAACCATATACTACTTGCCTACCCTTACTGCCCACTTACCCCAAATCAGTGGATCAATTCACTGATTAGGTAACACCTCTCATGATCCAATCATTTCACTTCTGAAAATTATTGCATTGTCTCATAATCTTTTGGGGGACACTGTGTATGTAAACCATAACAAGACAATGTGATAACTCAAGACTGATATGCTTTCCCTGCTTTTATTTGCTCACATACATTATTTTTCTGACTAACGGAATGATGCTGCCAGTTTATTGAGCATATTTTTATGAATGTAAACTATTCAACAAAGAACTTGGAAGTTTTTGTTTTTAGTTGACGTTTGTCAATGTCTGATTGCTGAGCATAAAAAGTTTATTTTGGCAACTTCATTAATTCATGGGCTGGGGTGAATTCACGGTTATAGTACTTGCCTGGCATGCGAGAGTACACAGGTTCAAACCCCAGCACCCACGTACGCAACTAAATGTCACAGCAATGAAAGCCACGTAAAATTAAATAACAATTGTCTCTCTCACTGTCCTCCTCTCTCTTAAAAAAACCTCATTCACAAAGTTGTGAAACTATCACCACTGTCTATCCTAGAGCATTTATCAGCCTCCTCCCCAAACCCCTATACCTTTAGGAGTCATTCCTCACATGGGCTCCCTTGGGCTCCTGGCAACCACTACTCTACTTTCTATTCCTACAGATTTGCCCATTCTGGACATTTCATACAAACAGGATCAGGTCATACACAGTCTTTGGTGACTGGTTTTCCCTTAGCATATTGTTTTCAAGGTTCATCCCTGTTTCAACTAAAACTAAAAGATTCCAGGAGGGACTTGGAGTGTGGAAGGGGTGATGATCAGCTTGGCTTCTTGGTTTACACCAGATTCCATACTTTGTCCTGTGTAGGGGAACTCAGAAGTCTGGCTGGTTTAATTCTTCTCGGTGAATTACAACATCACGGCGGGTCCTAGGAGGAGAAACCCTGATGCTTCTCATTACCTTGGCAGATACCCAGCCCTTAGGGAATATGAAACCTGTTCATCTTGTCGGTAGGTCTAAGGAAGAAGGGGAGAGGAGCTGAGTTTGAAGATGTTTTCCAGTCTGGATAATCTGAGCTTCTCTGTAAGACCACTTGATAATTCATCCTGGATGTTAAGGCAGCCGTTGTTGTCCATGGTGTGAGAAATGCTCTTTGCAGCTCGGAGAAGTGGGGAAGTACCTGGAAGCTATACTGTTTATCCGGGGAGCTGCATCTCCTCCTTCCTTATGGCATTTCTTTACATACTTAGAAACCCAGAATGGTGTTTCCTTTAGCCTTTCCCCAACACTGTAATCCTGATTCCATAAACACTTTTTATTAGAAATCAAACTCTATATCATGCTAATCTTTAACCCTGTCATAAACACATAAACACTATTAAATCACCCATCCATTTATGCATTTAAGATGTATGGGCCTGGGGCTGGAGCGGTGGCTTGGCAGTTGTGACACTGGCCTCGCGTGCATGAGTACATGGGTTCACACCCCAGCACCATGTACACAAAGTGGGAGCAACAAAAGTCACATGAAAAACTAAATAAAAATTGCTTCTCTTTCTCTCTCTCTCTCTCTCTCTCACACACACACACACATTCTTTAGAGGTTTTCTTTCATTGCTGCCTGCAAACTCCCAGCAGAGATGCTACCACTTCACAAAACCCTGTGCAGAACAGCCACTCCTGTTCCACCCTCTTGAATTCACTGAGCATCTTTTTATTCCTGAATACTTCACCCTTTGGCTGGCTGGTCCCTTGGTACTGGGGTATAGAAGACACTGGAGTTCCAAGGCTTCAAACTCTCATGCATCGGACTGAAGTAGGAAGGGAGGGGAAGCAGGAAGAGGTCCAGGTCAGACATTACTCCATGACACGGGGCTCTGGATTCCTACCTGAGGTCCTAAGGTAGGAAAAGGGGCAAAGTGGTCTTGGATTATTTATTCTGACTCAATTCCTGAAACTAAAACATTTATCTATCAATAGGACCAGGCTTGGGTATCAGAAAATTTCATGCACAAGATGTCCTGGCTCAGTGTCCTTCTCCCTGTAGACTCGGGTTCTCAGTAGCCAACATAAGCTTTCAATGCACAATTGGAAAAAACTTGAAGATGCAAATCACTAAAGAAGGAAATAAATTGGTATAATGAATTTCAGTCAGAATTTTAATCAAAAGGGTACATGTACTGGCAGTCTACAGTGTTTGGCTCACAGACTGTTTCAAAAATTCTTAGCCAAGTTTTAAAGAGATTTCAAATAAAATCCAGAATCCATGCTTCATGTGAAAGGTTGGCAACACCTAGCCCCGATTCTCACAGGGCAGCAAGCAACTGAACTGAGCAGGCAGACCTTCTTCCCAAGAAAGAGGCTCCCCTCCTTCCTGTCTGTAGTCAGCACACTCTCTAGTATACCCCAACCCTGAGGCTAAATGTCCACTGCCCTTTCTCTTTGTTCTTGTATTAAATAACTGTTTAAGAAACATTTCACAAATTTTTATCTTTATCAAAAGGGAGAAAAATAGAGAACCTATTTCTTTTGGAAATTGAGATTCTTATAACTGTTATATATCTTGATTGTAGAATTTAAATTAAGCAGTCATTATGAAATAATGCTGCCTTTTATTATCAGCTCTCTGGTACTTGCGGGCTTTTGGAACTGGTATTAATGAAAGGACATGAATTAGGAAGTACGATGGTAAAGTGTACATGAAGAGAAGGGAAGGGGAGGAGAAAAGGTCACCAAAAATGGGTGACAGTTGCCTCTGATTTTTTAGAGAGAGAGTATGAAAGAGTTAATTTTTTTTAAAAAAAAAAATCTGTTTTTGTTTTTCCTCCACTTTGTTGTGTATGTGGTGCTGGGGATCAAACCCAGGTCCTTGTGTGTGCCAGGCAAGTGCTCAACTGCTGAGCCAGCTCTCCAGCCCAGCTGAGAGTCAATTTATGGCTTTGGGCTCACACAGTTGTACCCACAGTCACTTTACATACTGCTTATTTGATAAAATGGGTGCTTTTTAATCTAAAAATCTATTCAGAATGGAATTCAGAGTTATAGCTCTCCGAATATGGGTTATCAAATCTTCAGGGCTATATGGTGTGAAGGGGAAGGGACTCGTTGAGTTTTTCATCAGCTATTATTAGCTAAACCAATCTTCTTGCAGGTTAATCCTGCACTTATGGTAGATGAGCAACTTACGGTGTTGAGAGCTTAGTGCCTTATGATGTGGACAGATTTGTCATAGACAAGCATGCACGATGGAATAAACCCAAATCCAGGCTATTACAAAATGATCACAGGACTGCCATTGGGGGTACAGAGTAAGAGAAAGGTCAAATGGTGGATTAGAGAAAGGCTGCATTTCCAGTTGCTCCGTGGCTCAGGATTTCAGCAGCAGGAATACTACTTCTCAACAGGGTGGGTGAAAGAATTCACTGAAATTCAATATCAGAGAGTAAGAATCTCTTAGAGACTCAGAAACTTGAGTGCATTGAATAAAGAACAAGAAAGTACTTTGCAGCCAAGGTGCAGTGGTTCCAGTTCACTGCAGAGGGGAGGGATAACAGAAACACCATGGATAAATTTGATATAGGAAAAATTGTAGACCAGAAAAGCAGTCTGTCCTAGCTGAACCACAGGCTGCACAGTGACCTGGCATCTGAAAAATTCTCTGAAGTAGGAGCCACCTTGAATCAGCCATGCTACCCCTTGCTGCTGGAGTCCAAAGATCATAGCAAATAATGCCATAGTGTCCTGGCAAGTGCCGACTGTGTGGCCTACGCCTAGAGAAGATTGCCCCCAGGGGACTCGACTCAGAAAAGCAGAGGCTCTTTCCCTTTGAGTCTGGAGGCTCATATCACCAGCTGTAGAGGGTTGGAAAACTGAACAGGTGGGGATGATTACACTTGGGGACTGAGCCTGGGAAGGTCAAATTCATGGGTGGCCGAGTGTGAGAGACTTGTGAACGATTGGCTCACCCATCCTATGAGTAGAATTCTAGGGAGAATGAGATCCAGACGCCTAGCAGAGATTGGCATCTGTCTGATCCTAGGTGTATGTTGATCTAATCTCTGCAGAGCAGGTATAGCCAACCAAGTCTCTAAAGTCTAATTAGAGCCAAGCCTCAACCATCAGAGCTCCCCACTGAGAACTCTGCAGCAGCCCACCCTGAGAGTGCACTGATGTGGTCTGTCTGGACAAACTCCAACTGCAGTTCCCATGCTGTCCTACCTTATATTGGTGAGAGGGTCAGCTGAGAGCTATTTCAATCAGCTTTAGTTTTAGGACACTCCAGCTGGTAGCTCAGTGAGCAATATGAAAAGAGGAAGGGTCTTAAAACCTCCAGTCCTTGCTCTAAGGGGTACATAACCTAAAATAAAATGGAATGAAGGGAAGTCACGCATAGGCAGTGATCGTCCAACATCATCAATAGTTTCATCCATCACAGTGGGGACAATTCTTTCATTTTTCCCCCTACATTCTTCCCATACTGATTTGTGGCTGTGTATGTCTGTATGCACACATACAGAAATCTGTTTCGTTTCCCCTCTCATTTTTAGCATTTTTTATGTTTGTTATTTTGTCTTTTTTGAGGGGTTTGGTATTCTGTTTCTCTAGTTTCTTTTGTTCTCCCTCCAATAGTCAAATTTTCTTGTTCTTTCTCTTATTTTAATTGTCTTTTCTCCTCCTCTATTATAGCCATCACTTGGTACATCTCTTCTGAGTTCTGTTACCATTTTGAACATTTTAAACTTTCTTTCACATTTTCTTTTCCCTTAATAACCTGTTTTTTAAAACTATGTTTTAGAACGATTCGAGTTGTATAATTGCTGCCCCCACCATTCATGTTGTTGCGGTTATTAGTGCTGTGGGCACCAGCTGTTTATTGTCAGATTTAGTTCATAGCTACTTACTGTTTTTTCTCTTGGTGATGACTGACCCCACCGTGCCTGTGTGTGTGCTGATTAGTGATGAAGATGTCAGACCAGGCACTGAGCATTTATTGTAATGCTGTATATTGTTCGCTGATGTTGCTGCTATTGTTTGTTTTCCCCCTTTTATGTGAGGTTCTGGAAATCTACTGGGACACGACAAGTTCACAGGGTAATTACTCTGCTCCTGAACTAAAGACAGGTCATCTTAATCCACAAACAAATTAACCATACTCAAATTTCAGTGATACTTTTTTCTTTTTTTTTTATAAGGAGAAAGGGGGATGGAGAGAAAGAAAAAGAGAGGGAATCAATTTTATTATTTTTTTCATCTTTTGTTTGACACTTAGCTGTGTATATGGTGCTGGGGTTCAAACCTGGATCCTTGCTCATGGCAGGCAATTACTTTAACTACTGAGCTGCTGCTCCAGCCCCAGTTGATACTATTTTTTTTTTTAAAAGAGAGGGACAGTAAGAAAGAGCAAGAGAAAGAATCAATTTTGTTTAGTTTTTCATGTGGCCTTCGTTGGCCCGAGACTTCATTGTACACATGGTGCTGCGGTTTGAACTCAAGTCCTCGCACATGCCAGGCAAGAGCCAAAACCGCTGAGCCACCACTCCAACCCCCCTAGTAATACTTTTAGTACAAAGAATAGAAGAGACAAAACCCCCAATCTAATGGATAGGCCCAAAGTGGGAATGGTGAGGGGGGCCCTCAGGTCTCACTCATGAACATACCACTTCTATACCAAAAATAGAATGAGCATAAAGATTGTGGACACTATGACTATGCAGGGGTCTCAATCTAGATCACTCACATTACTCTTTACAATATACAGAGTTGTCAAGTGAAGAAAAGTGATCAAAGATCATGTAGCCCACCTATCAATGCTGAATGCAATGGCCAGGTCCACTCTCTTGAAACCGATTAGGAAAGTAGAATCCTAAAGATCTTGA
Source organism: Aplodontia rufa (assembly GCA_004027875.1). Classification (NCBI taxonomy): domain Eukaryota; kingdom Metazoa; phylum Chordata; class Mammalia; order Rodentia; family Aplodontiidae; genus Aplodontia; species Aplodontia rufa. The sequence goes on from PVKS010010230.1 coordinate 58,266, forward strand.
CACAATATACAGCACACCAAATTTACTAATCATCATAGAAAGAGTAGAAAGGAAACTCTCCTATTAACCTACTTGGAAATATATTGAAAATTTCACAGCAACCTCATAACCCATAATACTTTGGCAAAAGAAGTCTGTGCACTAAAAAGGCCCACAAAAATAGAAGAGAAATTCATCACAACAGATACATAAAACTCAACACAGGAATACAAGAAATATGAAACAAAACAAACCAAGGTAACATGCCTCCTAAAGTTTGTAATTGACCAGCAACTGACTCCAAAGACAGTGAAATGGAATAAATACCAGATAAAGAATGCTAAAGAACGGTTATTAAAATGATCAATGAATTTCAAGGGAACACAGAAAAACAATGGAATGAATTAAATCAATAGAGGATATGAATAATAAAGTCAATAAGGAAATATTGAAAAAGATTCAACAATCTTGGAAATGAAAGACATAATAAATTAAATATTCAATTGAAAGTCTAATAAGTAGACCATGCTGGGAGAGAATATGAGAACTGGAAGAAAAAGTAGCCTACCTTGAGTATTCAGATAGTATTAAAGAAAAGAAGTAACCATGATCAGAATGTACAAGATGTCTGGGACAACATTAAGAGACCAAATATAAGAATCTCTGGAGTTGAAGTGCTTGCAAAATGCAAACTAATGGCATGGATAACCTTTTAAGGAAAATATCAAAAATTTCCAAATGTTGAGAATGAGATAGATATCTGGATATAGGATGCATTCAGAACCGCAAATAGATAAGATAAAAAAGAACCTCTCAGTGACATTATGATTAAGATGCCTGACACACAGAAAAAGAACAGAATCTCAAAAGCCTCAGGAGAAAATGCCAGGTCACATTTAGAAGCAAGCCAATGAGAAGTACTTCTGATTTCTTAGTACAAATTCTAAAATCCAAGAGGGCATGGAATGATGTGTTACAAAAATAACCATCAAACAAGATGGCTATATCCAGGAAACCTGTCCTGCAGACTCAAAGTAGAAGTAAAAAATTTCCAAGGTAGGCAGAAACTAAGAATTCCTGACTACTAAGCCAGGATGGCTAAACTTGAAGAAATATGCCACATAGAAAAAAACTCCAGAACTTAAAAATGAACAAATCTCATTAGCAGGGTAGACAAACAAAGGAGAAACAGTATCAAATTAGATATTATAAACAAAGTGGCAGGAATTAATAAAAATATCTCCATAATAGCATTGAATGTAAATAGTCTCAGCTCTCCAATTAAAAAACACAGGATGGCAGCATGGATTAAAAACCAAGACCCAACTATACGTAATCTGCAAGAGACACACCTTACAGGCTGAAAATGAAAGGACAAAAATAATAGCCATGCAAATGGAACCTGAAAAGAAGCACCGTTCAAGCTAAAAATAATAAAAAGAGACAAGACCATCTAATCCTGCTAAAGGGAAAAATCCAATCAGAAGATAGAACAATAGTGGATAGTGATGACCCAAACACTGGCTAACCTAATTACATAAAATAGACACTACTGGACTTAACAAGGCAGACCCAAGTATCATAACTCATCAATAGATAAATGATCCACTCATAAAGACTCTGCAGACCTAAAAATATTATGAATCAAATGGACTTAACAGGTGCCTATTGAATATTTCATCCAACAAGAGCCAGATTCACTTTCTTCTCAGCTTTTCATGGAATATTTTTCAAAATTAGACCATATTTAAATCTCAAAACATCAATGACATTCTACATAGATCACAAACTTACTGTCCTAAAATTCGTTTGGTAGAATAGAAGACTCGGAATAGCCAAACCAATTCTAAGTCAAAAAAATCAATTCTGGTGGCATCAAAATACCTGACTTCAAATTAGACTATATAGAAAAAAAAATGCATGGTGCTGGGTTGAAAACAGACACATACACCAACTGAGCAGAACAAAAGACACAGAAATCACCCAAATTGATACAGTCATCTGATGCTCTAAAAAGGCACTAAAAACAGACTGGAGAAAAAAATAGCCTTTTAAACAAATGGTGCTGGGAAAACTAGTTATTCATAGGTCATGTGTCTTCCCCATATGACAGAAAACGTAGTGACTAGATTAATGAGACTAGATCTTTCTCCCTGAACAAAATTCAATTCAAAATGGATCAACGATCTAGGAATTAGACCAGAAACTATGGAACTCATAAAAGAAAATGTAGGGTCAATGCTACAACATATGGTCACAGACAATGACTTTCTCAATAGGATCCCTAAACCTCAGGTAGTAATACAAAGAATTAATAAAGATGATGACATCAAATTAAAAAGCTTCTGCATAGCAAAGGAAACAAGAATGTAGGGAGAAAATACTTGTTACTCTTCTGACAGGATTAATATCCAAGTTATATAAAGAACTAAGAAAACACAAAAAGAAAAAACACACTTAATAAATGGGCAAACGAGCTCAATTTACTATAGCTAGATTATGGAACCAACCCAGATGCCCCTCACTTGATGAGTGGATACAAAAGCTTTGGTTCATATATACTATGGAATACTACTCGGCCATCAGAGAAGACGATATTATAGCTTTCGAAGTCAAATGGATGGAGATGGACAGAATTATGCTTAGTGAAGTCTCCCAAGCTCAGAGACTTAAG